>ML798823.1:16288-127700 GCA_009831015.1 Picea engelmannii
TGATGTCAACACCAATTACCAATTATTGATGTCAACATGTATATAAGGCATGCTCTACATCAATATTCAATGTGACTATCTCTCCCCATCAATAAACATCAATCACATCAATGTGATTAACTCTCGCCCTTTGACATCAATGGAAAAGGGCCATTCTCATATTGGGGCTGCTTCCCTTGCTTGAACTCTCCTTGGGGCTGCTCCCCCTATCTGAATGCCTTTGATATTACTCTGAATAATCTCTCCCCTTTTGAACAAGGGATATCACTCTGATGTAATGTTGAAGATACATCGAACATACTCCCCCTGTGACCATTGCTCCCCCTGAAATTATGCTCCTGTGCTCAATCTTCAAGTATAGGGATCTTTTCTAGGTATGAATCTGATAAATTTCTCCTCCTAGAATCATGGGAAGAAGAATGAATCCCCCTATGGGTATGTCTCCCCTATCGTTTTTGCAAGATGAACATTGTGCGACTATATAATGATCCTTGGACCTGTTCATGCATCAAACTCATGCCATAACAAGCATCATGAAGAAAAATATATGTCAACAATGAAATAAAGAATCATGAGCAAAAGATCAACCAAGTACATCCTGTACAAAATGTGTGCTCATCATGCACAACACCTATGTACATCAACCATGTACATCAACATCATGCAATGTGCCAAAAGATATCATCCATGGAATGTATCAATCATATGCCTTTATCAACATGCCAACATGTTCATCTACCAATATGCCAACCATGTGCATCCACCGATATGTAGCCCAATCCACATGAAAAATGCATGCACCATGATATCAACATATGATTCCAATAATACATCATAAGATATATCAATGAAACTCAAATATGTACCAACCATGTACACCAACAGATCAATATCAATCCATACTGATGAGTTAGTGTCATGAACTCGAGATTTTATTTTACATAATCCAATAGATGAACACTTAAACCTGCAACAAATAGTGTCAGAACCTGGAAAAAACAATGTCAGACCCTGCAACAAAGTGTTATACCATCACATCAAACTGCAATCCATGTGCATATCCTTTTTCTCAAGTCTTTACCACATATACGTGGTCTGATGCACAACAACTCACGTATGTACATGACCTATACAAGGTCATCCTGTGTATGTACACGACTGATACCACTGTCACTCGTGTATGCTTCAGTAGATGACTTACTTGATCTTCCCTTCAATCTTTCATTCCGTTTTGGCTTCTCTGTCTTCTTCATCCACTTCTGTAGATATCCCTGCTCCTCAGAACTTGAGCTCTGAGCATCCTTGTTGTCAAATATGTCTCCCTTCCTTCATTCCTTCTTCTAGCCATGCTATTTGACGTTCTCATCATGGAATTTCTTCTTGTGTTCCAACACTCATGGGATTTGTGGCCAAATCCACTACAGTTATAGCATCTCATAGTGTTACAGTGAACAACAACGTGTCCTACTTGATCACATCTCCAACACCTCATGGTGTTATAAACTATTCCATTATATCTCCTTTCATAAGATCTACATTCAAAAGCTTTGTGATCATATCCATTACATGAATAAAAATGCCCATGAAAAATACTTTCATACCTTTGCTTTGGTGTCCCAAGAATAGCTTCTTGATGTCTTCCTTGCTTTGTTCTTTTGAAATTTTATTTGCCTTGTGTAGATGGTTGCTTTGCAGCATTGTCTTCCTTCTTTGATGGATTTACCTCATGCTTCTTTGAGGTTCTTGCTTCAACATGTGTATCTTATTTTTTGTATCCAAGACCTGATTTATCATATGGTGATCTTTGAATTTCTAAGATCTAATCCAAAATTAGTGAGCTATTCAAGAATTTGTTTGATTTTTCTACCTTCTTTCTAAGGTCAACAATTTCAGCTTCTAGCTTACAACATGACTCTTCCTTTTCATTTATTTGATTCTTCAATAGTTCCTCTATTCTTTTGGATTCTTAAATTTGGGTCTTGAGATCTTTACCAAAAATTTCTGCAGGCTGGATGGATTTCATATTTTGAGAAGCTGCAGGGGTTAAGTGAATCAAAGGTGTTGGAGTTTAGTCAGAATCTTATAGAAGGTTATTCAATGGTGCACGGGGTGAGGATTCCAGTGACAGAGGAAACCGTGGCTGCTATGACAGGGTTGTCGACCACAAGAGAAAGGTGGTTTAGCAGAAAAGCACATTTTCCCGAAGCACAAAAGGGTTTTCTCGTGGACGATGAGCAAGTTCAGACCAAGGGTCGATGTGTAGATTTAATTTCCTTACCAATACCATGGGGGAAATTATCAGAATTTTTAAAAAGGTACATTACATGCGAGGGAAGATATCAAGTAGTTTATTTTTGTAATTTTATCCTACTGTCACATTTAAGATATTAGAAGCTAATAAACATCCCTTATTACCTTCTTCATTCCTTGCATAATATGGCTCACTTTGTCAAGAAATCAAAGAATCCCAAGAATTGTATTTCCAATCACAAACTGATAGGGTTGTTGATTCGTAGAGGAATGGGAATTCCTAATGACCCATTACCTAAAGAGGAAGAACAACCAAATCTTGTGCCTGTTTTTATGGCCGAACCAAAACAACTAAACCCTATGCTTGTAGTTGTGGTTGAGCCAATAGTTGAAAACCCAATCCCTGGACCAAGTCATGAGCCTCAACCCTTGGCTACAACAATAGTTGAATCCCCCACTGTAACAACCAGTACGTCGAATTCATCTCCTGTTGAACCAGAAGCAACTCAAAACCCTCCTGTTGCTGAGACATGATGTCCTAATTTTGCTGATGCTCAGACCCTGCCAAATTTTGACATAAATGATACAAACTTGAGTGAGCCGCAAATTGATCTTATGGAGATAGGTATACTAGATTTTACCTTGGGCAAGGAATTTCAAGAAACCATTTTGTCGATTCAGGTCGAATGTAAACGAATTGTAGTAGAATGATTGGCTCTGCTTGATGATTCTGTGCATAATTCGTCGAGTGACGAAGTACAGATTATAGGAGAAACCCCTAGCATTGCATATTTTCCTCCTTGTCTGGTTGTTGAAGAATTCCCTCCTTCTGCTAAAGCAAAGAAAAGGAAAACCCATGCTTTTGTCTCTACCTTAGCTAGGAAGAAAACTAGGTCAGCGAGGTCTACTGGAGCAACAGTTGGATGGAAGAATATGGAATAGGAAATACCCCTTGTTTGTTCATTATCCTCCGTTGTTGAAGAAGTGACTGTTACATAAGAACCAATCCCTTCCAACAACATGACTGTGACACAAGAACCAACCTCTTCCTAGAACTTAGTTGTTACACAAGAACGAGTCATGCCAGAATTAGGTGTTACACAAGAACCAACTATCATCAGTGTATCTTCCACATAATATCCCGTTACACAAAATAATGAGGATAATGACGATGTGCCACTTACTCAACTATTTTCTCAAATTCAGAATAAGATAAAGGGTACAAAAAATTACAGGATTACTGAATTGATGAAGGAAAATGACAGCCTCAAAGTGGAGTTGGATTCCCTAAAGAAGGAATTGCAGGTTGCTCGACAAAAAAACTCAGAGGAGTCAACTTTGGATAGAGAGAATATGTGCTATGAATGTGGTAATATTTACTTTCAGGCAGGGTATAAAATAGTGAAAGTACCAGTCACTGGTCATGATGAAGAACCAACCAATTTCTTAGTCAAGACAGAACATAAATTACATGTATGAGAATGTGTAGGCATCAGTGGATGGGACTTAGGTTTCATTTTCCCATTTTTGGATGCCTCATTCAGAGTATACAAAGGGGTCAAAGGTATCAAAAGCTGCTGAGGCTATATATTGGATGAAGATGGTAAGGTGCAGTGGATTCAGACTTCCAGATGAAGAATCTCATGACATTTATTGTCTTAGCAATTTGCACTGGAGGAGTCACTTCCCTGACTCAGATTCAGAGTAAGGCTTGAATGTGGATTGCATGAGGACATGCAATGTGTTTTGTTGGGGGGGATGTTAGGACCCAGAAATGTCCCTTTTTCACTATATCTTTTGCTCATTTAACCTTATCATTTCTATGCTAAACTACCTAATATAATGTTTTCTAAGACCTTTTCCCAAGGTATGAATCATTGATATTGATTTTGTATTCTTATTCACTTAACATGTTTGATTGGTAGCATTTCTCATATTTTATCCATGAATGTTCAATTAATGATCAAAATGTGTAGATTAAAGAAAAACAGCTAAGTATTGAAGAAAGATCGTTGTTGTTACACCAGCTGTTACAACTGTGTGCCAATTATGCATGTTGTTACACGACTACAACAATTGCGCACCTTTCTTGGAAGTGGTTACACCTCCTGAAACAGATTCCCACTGATCCTGGAAGATGGTATATCATTCAAATTCGTATTCTGAAGACCGATCCTCAAGGCTGTTACACGTTTTGGCTCACGTTTGGCTCTAGCTGGTGATCAAGATCATTTCCAGATTTTGTGATGATGACAGATATTTTCTATCATACAAATAGCTTGAGAATATCTGATTCTCAAGGCTGTACTGAGTTTGTTTCATCTGAATGTCTCTGTCCTTAAATAACATAGCTTTGTAACCATTTAGGGTAGTAGAGATTAGTTGTGGAATAGAGATTCAAGTGAAGCATTTTGTATTTGAACATTCTGGCGATTTAATAAAGAAGTGATTTGAGTTTCTCCAACCTACTGTAGTCTTTTCGAGTGGATTCAGTAAGAAGGAAAGGGCCAACCTTCCTCACAGACTCCCCTCTGTTGTGAGTTTTAGATTAACTGCTTTGATTATTTATAGTTGTGTGATTTATCTGTTTATGCATTTCTAGAATACATTTGTTGTTACAACTTAGTCCCTTTCTGTTAATGCGCATCAGTGCGTCTCATGAGAGTTAGAATCAATTGTTGTATACTGCTGGAGAATTGCTTTGAAAGTTAATTCCTTTTCTGCATTAGATTAACTCTCTGTTTTCAAGTAAAAGTAAATAGAAGTGTGAATTCCCTTTCTGCAATTAAGTAGACTTCCTTTCAACAATTAGCACAAAACTTCCTTTTGCAAGAGTAATATAGAAAATCAGAATAGATTAGATAATCTAGGATTCTTATACACTCATCAAATTCTACTCCTAGAAATTAGATTTCAATTATGCAAGTGTGATTTCAATTATGCAAGTGTGACATCAATTATATAATAATAGATTAGAACTCCAGCTGTGTCAACAACTTGCATTAGTGTTCAGATTTTCAATTCTATTTCTTTTAGTGTTAATTTACCTTACTGCAATTTGAATAGTGTTTTTTTTCATAATCTATCATAGACTGTGCACAATTATCTTACAATAACAAAACTTCCCTGGTTTTGACAATTCACATTGAACACCTTAATTATCTATTTATTTAGACAATTAAAGCACATAACACTTATGTTTTGAATTAGGCCAGAGAGCCTAGATGCTAAAGGCCAGTGCACCTATATTTGTATACATCTCATCATTAATATAAAATACATCGCTGCGCATAGAACGACCACGATAAAAGATATGGGGGACTAAACTCCACTGGTTAGGGAAAGGGAGGGGACTAAAAGTTAAGAAAAGGGGCTAAGCTAGGGAGCTTAAGCCAAAAAGGAATATTATATTAATATTTCTTAAATCATAAAGTATGGATAATTATTTTATCCTAAGTTCTAAAGTTGGGGACAAGTGGGCCAAAGTGGCTCACAACATGACAAGTGTCAAGTTGGGGACATGCATACATATTGTTGGGACCTAGTTCATTTCCTATCATCTTTTCCATCATTCTTCCCATCATTCCTTCCATCATTCAGTCATCCAA
Organism: Picea engelmannii; assembly: GCA_009831015.1. NCBI lineage: Eukaryota > Viridiplantae > Streptophyta > Pinopsida > Pinales > Pinaceae > Picea > Picea engelmannii. The sequence goes on from ML798823.1 coordinate 22,147, forward strand.
TCAATCATCCATGAGCATCCACACACCCATTGAGCTATCCTTCATATCTTCATGATGATACCTGAACCTGTATCCATAGCCATACTTGTTTGTGTAGCTGGTTAAATGGAGAGTTGGACTGAAGAAGTGGGTTGTCAGGCTCGTGGGATACTGAAGAATCGGGTTGTCAGGCCCATGGGATATTGAAGAGGTGGGTTGTCAGGTCCGTGAGAAATTTCTCTCTGGGTGAGAGAATTGTTGGGAATTGATTTCCTGAAGGTTCCAAACTGCAACTACAAGGCTCTGAGACTTCCTGTCTGGCCTATTGCTGAAGCCCTGGAAGGGAAGTGGGGCAGCCGAAGGATTGTTGAGCAGAGAAGGGGCACACTTCCTGGGGTGGGACAGGCATGTGGGGAATGATATATTGTAGGATGTTAGTTTGAGTAGGCACCTGTTGAGAGTGATGAACAATGTGGTCTAAGACTGGGAGGTTCGTGGAAGGTTTGCACACAGTTGGTGATATTCTTACCAAGATAAGTGTCAACTGTGTGATAAATTTACATGCTGCATTATTATTTTCGTGTTTATTTTTATGGGTATTGCTGTATATGCTGTATGTATATGTTTACTGTTATTTCAATGTGAATCCATGTATTGGTGTGTTTACGTTTTATATATAATGCTTCTGCAAGAGTTCTCTGTGTATATATTTTAATTGCATGCAGTTCGAAAAATGTATGTGGCATAGCTCAGTTAGATGCTGGGTATGTTACAGTATGTTCCACAGAGAGAATAAAATAGTTCTCTGGTGTAGCGTGGCCCAACTTGGGTGGTTGGGGACATTACAAAATCATATCAGAGCTAAATAAAGCATATGAGTAGTGGCATTTCCCGGCCTATTGGTGGCTGGGGATGTTATAAGAAGACAAGAATAAAAATGAAAAGAGGATTCTAGAAACAATTGGAGAGACTCAGATAACAGGAAAGAAGGCAAGGAAGCTCAATAAAAAGAAAGCTAAGTTGGAAAAACTACAAGAAACTATAGAAACTAGAGGGAAGACTTCTCAGACTGGAACCTCGCAAGATTTGAACCTCGCTGGAACAATAGGACCGCGTAGAATTGAACTTTTCCCTGCGAAGTTATATGACCGTTGGAGGTGCCCCGACCATTAGAATGATGCTCCAGAATGGTTAGAAAACACATTTATGGGCTTATGAACCACTTTTTGGACGTTGAGACCGTGCCATAATGGATAGATTTACATTGATGGAAGCATTTCTTGTTCGTTTGAAGATCCATCACGATGCCCCACTTATTGAACTCGTTAGTCATTGCACTGGGACCACTTTTTGCTACCTGTGATTGACTAAGCTAAGCAAAGAATTTCCCAAGTGTCGAGATGTGTTATCTAGAACTAGACCTCGCCTGTCCATTTGCCTACCCCTCCTATCTATTAAAAGCTATAATGTCAGGCGAACCTAGTGAATTAGAGAAGTTTGTCAGGGAATTCCTTAAGAAGCTAATGGTCGAAAGACCGATATCCTAAGGTATCCAGGTGTTGTCGACTAGGGAACTGCATGCTTCCCCTTCGACTGGACGTCTTTCTGGCCGTGTCAACCCCGTAACTGAGCAGGGAAGGAAGCACCACGGTGATCTGGATAATGTGAAGTAGATCCCGTAGATCCTACCTGAATATAATCCACCTTTGGTTGGTGTTGTTAATCGCAATAGCATCCCTCACGAATTTGAGTACTCCATTTTTACTGTGTACATTACAAAAGGAATTTGCATAGTCGGGAGTGAGTTAGGACAAATCCTGCTATTGAAGAACAATTACTTCAACTTAGGAGACCGGAAGAACTATGCCATTTTAGCTTCCCACCGCTATCTCACAAAGACAACCGGGAAGAAACCTTGCCTCATCTCACAACCATGGAGTACAGGGTTGGCGCAGTCCACCCTGTTGAATGTGATGAAGATCCCACATTTTTTCCACCACTAGGAGGTTAAGGCTTGCGTTAAAATCCTCCTGTCATGCTATAATGGTAGATATCTATGGCTCAACAGAAGGATTACTGTGGATCCGACGCTGATCCACCGAATCACAGGCTTAAGTGTTAAGGGTCCTGACCCTCAAAATTTTTATCCAGGGAAGGCCTCATACTGATATTTGGCGCAACGCATTAAGGAAGCTTACAAAGAGAAAGAGAAAGGAAAGCGAGGTTACAAGGTAGCCTCTATCCAGGATGGTGTAGTGTACCTCGCTTTCCAACTCTTAGCTGGAAAGCTAGTGAGGAAAAACTGCCCAACATAGGTCACCAGGTTCATGGTGGACCTCGCAGGAAAGTGTGTGGTGGGCATGCATATGAATTGGGAAAACTACCTCTTCAACGAGATAGAGAAGGATTGTCGTGAAGCCTAGGACTTGGGATACAAATCCCATTACAGTTGGCTGATCATTTTGATCACATTTTTCTCTTGGAAAATGCATGAAGGGGCCAATTTTCCAGAGATCGAACCTTCAGAGCCATTGGCTGCTCGGTTTTCCACCTTGTGGTACACCAACGATATGACAAAGCAGTGGCAGTCCAATGCTGTGTTTCATGGATACTACCAACAGTTAAAGTTCGCCATCGAATCATTTCCGTGCATGACACTGCACACCTTGCACTAGTACCGACCAATAGCAAAGTTTCACGCTGATCCTCATTTCATCTACATAACTGCACAAAAAGATGAGAACCGGGAAGAATTCTAGTTGTAATACAAGCTAACAAATGAAGTTATGGAATAGATTACAAAGGAGTGGCTGGAGTAATTCCTTATACCTGTCGCCGATGTAGAATTATCCAATAGTGACACCATAGGAAGCCCCATAGTTACCCGTGTTGAACATGTCAGATAGTCGAGTGGGACGAAGAAGAAGAAAAATAAGGATGAAGTCGAGGACATAGAGAGAGATGAATAGGACAACTCTTCTGAAGATAACAAGTTTGGATCGCTAGGAGGAGGAGAAGACGAAGCATAAGGATAAGGAGGAAGAGATGAAGGAGAAGAAGAGTAAGGAGGAGGTGAAGCTACACCGCTCGAGTATCCCCCTGTTGGAACAGTAACACTACAGAAGAGGAAGGTTTCTACGAAGAAACCTTCAACAAGGAAGAAGATGTGTGCCAATAAGCCACAGTTGGAGTCCACTCTCATAGAGGATGACATCAGTCTGGTCAGCGGAGCTATGGAGGATGCCTCTAAAGACATGTTGCAGAGATATGGAGAAAAGCAAGAGGAGTTATATGGAAGGATTGAGAGGGAATTGAAGGAAGTGCAACAAGATGTTTGCTTGGTCCACACAATACCTACTGCTCCATATTCACCTTCCTCATCGCAAACTGCATAATTGGGGGGCAAACTATCCCAGTTAAGAAGGCTTGCAGATGCAACAGAATCTCAGCTCCAGAGATCTCAAGAGGAGAAGGAGAAGGCTACAAAATCCTTGAAAAAGGAGAAAGGTGAAGTATTATCATAATTACGAGCAGTGCAAGATAGTGTAGCAACCCAGGAAAGTGAGAAAACAGAGCTTCAGGTGAAGCTTCAGGAGGAAAAAGCCCAGCTACAAAGGGAAACAAAGTAGCTACTCGCAGAGTAGGCCATGGTCAAAGAAGTGGTAAGTAAATAATGTCTCTCTTTTCTGGGCTTGGCACAGGAATATCAAGAGCCGGTCGAAGCTCAAGTAGTGAAGCTCGCAGAGACCCTCCAACAACTTTAGGCTAGAATAACAGGATTGGAATCCCAAACAGTACCGAGCACCCTGCAGGAGGTGTATGACGAGAGGGAGGATTTCACCAAGAACACAGTAGTAAGAATAAGATCCCTTGCCTCAGAATGTAAACAACTGAGTGATAGGAGAACCCAGACATATTAACGCCTCAACGAAGATCCAAAGCTAAGGAAGCTAGAAGTGTAGTTACAGGAGGTGGAACAACAAGCATTTTCATTGTAGGAGTAGATGAAGCTACTCACCGCAGTAGAAAGAATGAAGAGATCCCAGGAGAAGCACGTAGTACAACAATAGATCACTACCCTCCAGGGTAGGGTAATGGAAGTAACGCAAAAGATACAACCTTTGCAGGATCAATCTTGCAAGGTCTTCAAGGATATTGATGGACATGGCTCACAACTAGATCAAGTGGTTGCGATAGTAGAACAATGACTAGAAGAGCATGTTACCGAGCAGATGATCCAGGAGATCTCTAAGCAGGAGTCTCAAGTGAAGTAGCAAGTCGAGGCAACTCGAGTTAAGCTCGAGGCTTTCGAAGCAACATTGTCCACACCTGAGTGACTCAAGATGAGTCACATGTGAGTGTTGGGGGCCTCTTGGCCCTTGACCAAGTTTGGGAAACCTTGGTCAGATTTGACCCACTTTTGGACCTCGACACAATGAATGAAGAAGGAGTGCCCAAGCGGAGATGAGATTGCAGATCTCACCAATTTTGCGGGCTATGTGGACCCAGAAAAGGGTCCTCTAGGGTTTTTGTAACCGGTTTATGGGATGTCGGCCCATGGGGTTTTCCCATGATTGGGCCTTATTGTAAGGGGTTGTAAAATATAAATAAAGAAGAATCTGTTGTAGAAATAACTCGTTAAGTGAATGTAGTTCTGTGTGGACAGAGTTTCTTTGTGCAAAGGAATGTATGTGCGTTAAGGCTTTGTGCTCGAGAGTGAGTTGGCTCTGTGCCTTGACCTAGTTTTGGAAGGAGGATTTGGTGCTAAGTGCATAGATATCTTGTCTGGTGTGAAGCTTGACTTTGTGGCTTAATGCATAGAAGTGAATAAATGTAATATTCTGGTGAATAGTAAAGAGGCAAAGCGGTTTGTGGACATAGCCCCACCTCGGGGTGAACCGCATATATCTGGTGTCTCATGGTTTTCTTTGTGCAATGCTATCTCTGTTATGTTTTGCTTAGTGATTTGATTGTGATGTGTAATAGATAGATATTTTGTTGCTTAAATTCTTTGCGTATGTTAAATTGTTAGATCTGATTCATAGTGCTAAATGCTAAGTGTTTAAGGTGCATAATATTTTGTTGTCACCACGCTAGATCTATCTTTGATTATGTTCTGCGATGTTAAAAGGGTTAATAAAATAATTCATGCCACTTCCTAATAGTTAAAAAAATATTCTACGAAGTGTTATTATCACAGATCTGTGTCCCAACTTGGTTACAAACACCTACATCCTGTAACCCCCCCTACTTCTACCTCATGTGAGACTCCGCTTGCTTCGCAGTTGTTTCCTAAAGGGCCGATAGTAGGGGTTTTTTTGGTGCCCTGTTAAGCGTTGAACCCTTGGTCTTCCCCTGTTCTAACAAATGGTTCCGTTGCGGGGACTTGAAACTATGATTGCTGGGAACTGAAGTAAAGAAAAAGAGAAGCTTTGTGCGTAGATATGTTATTGAAGTGCACAGTAATCTACTTGACTTGTGAATCTTTTTGCCAAGGAGGTAGGTTGATTTGAAGAAAAGAGGTAAGATCCTAAAAGAAGCAAGCTTTGTGCTTTGGTAAGAGAATGAAAAGTGAAAATTTTTGTTTTGAAAGTATAAACTTAAGTATGTTTAATAGGTTCTGTCCCAGTTTGAAGGCTAGGGTGTAGTTGGAAGAAAGAGTTGATTCTAGTAAATTTAATAGACATGAATAAAGATATGTTATTCCTATGTATAGAAAGAGTTTTTGGACTAATAAGTGGATACTAATAAGTGGACATAGGAACGTATAAATTGTTTTTGCAGATTGCAGGTCCAACACTATGATCCTAGGGGAAGTGCCTAGTACTGAAGAGGTTGAGGAACATTTAAAAGAAAAATAGGATTGACATTGTTTTATAATGGCATAAGGCTGGGACATCTTGCTAAGGATTGTCCCGAGGTAGGCCCTATTTGTCTTTGTTGTAAGGTTGTTGGTCATGAGGTTGAAGATTGTCCAAGGATTATTGCTAAAGTTGAAGGAATGAACATAAGACAATAAAACTACGAAGAAAGTCAATAGATTAAGGGAATGTTAGAGAGTCATAAAAATAAATGATTAGAGGAAGTTCAGACTACGATATTACAGTTGAAAGAAACGATGGATGTTCATAAAGATGTTAGTATACCAGAAATCCTGAAAGAAAAATAATGCATAAGTGCGAGAATAGAAGACTTCAACATAGACTATGTCTTGGACAAAGAAACAAAAGTGAATATTATGACAGAAGAAACTTGGAAAATTTTGGGAAATCCTATTGTGGTACCTTTGTTAGGAAGGATAGGCTGATTTAAGGGAAATATGATAACCTTAAGTGGAAGAATTACTAATGTACCTATTATTGTTCATGGAACATCGACTAAAGATGAATTTGAAATCATTCAGGTTGTTGGGGATAGTGCCCCTTTCCAACTATTGTTAGGTAAGACTTGGATTGAGAAGGATCAAATCAGAAGGAAAGAAGAGGAAGAAGCTAGAGAAAAGAAACATAAATAATTAAGGGATTTCATAGCTAGGAAAATAGACCGACTAATAGAAGAACGAGAGGATAAGTTGAAGCAACATAGAAAAGTAACAACGCAAGAGAGACATAAGGCAAGATAATTAGCTGTGAAGGTTGAAAGAATGAAAGAAGGCTTGAAGTACCTATCTATTCAAGAAATAAGTATGTCCACTCAAGAAGTGTTAAGAAAAGGGACATTAACTTCAGAATCCTTGAGGGCACCTCAACAGTGCGAAGCCACCATGATAGGGGAACACAAGAATAAAGATGGAAAGAGGATTCTAGAAACAGTTAGATAGACTCAGATAAGAGGAAATAAGGCAAGGAAGCTCAATAAAAATAAAGATAAGTTGGAAAAACTACAAGAAGCTACAAAAACCAGAGGGAAGACTTCACAGACTGGAACCTCGCAGGAGGCAGGTTCGCAAGCTTTGAACCTCGCTGGAACAACATGACTGCGCAGAATTGGACTTCGCCTTGGTGAAGTTATATGACCATTGGAGGCACCCCAACCATTAGAATGATGCTCCAGAATGGTTAGAAAACAAATTTATAGGCTTATGAACCACTTTTTGGACATTGAGACCACGCCATAATAGATATATTTACATTGATGGAAGCATTTCCTGGCTGTTGAAAGATCCATCACAATGCCCTGCTTATTTGACTCGTCAGTCATTGCACTGGGACTAGTTTTTGCTACCCGTGATTGACTGAGCTAAGCATAGAATTACCCAAGTGTCGAGCTGTGTAATCTGTAACTAGAGCCCATCTGTCCGTTGGTCTACCCCACCGTCCATTTGTCTATCCCGCCTATCTATTAAAAGCTAAAATGTCGGGAAATGTAGTGAATTAGAGAAGTCTGTCAAGGAAGTCCTTAAGAATCTAATGGCTGACAAACCAATATCCAAAGGTATCCAGGCATCGTCAACTAGGGGACTATAGGCTTCCCCTTAGAATGGGCGTCATTACGATCATGTTAACCCTGTAACTGAGCAGTGAAGCAAGAAACACAGTGATCTGGCTAATGCAAAGAAGATCCCGTCGATCCTACCTGAATATATTCCATCTTTGGCTGACAATATTAACCGTTTCCACATTCCTCATGACTTTGAGTACTCTGTTTTTACTGTGTACATTCTGAAAGGAATTCGCATAGTTGGGAGTCAGTTAGGAAAAATCCCACTATTGAAGCACAACGAATTCAACTTAGGAGACCTAACTATGCCATGTTAGCTCCCCACTACTATCTCACGAAGCCAACTGGGAAGAAACCTCACCTCATCTCACAACCATGGATTAAAAGGTTGACGCATTCCACCGTGTTGAATGTGATGACGATCCCACATTTTGGCTACCACTAGGAGGTTAACGCTTGCGTTAAACTCCTCTTGTCGTGCTATCATGGCGGATACCTATGGATCGATAGAAGGATTACTATGGATCCAATGTTGATCCACCGGATCACATGCTTAAGTGTGAAGGGTCCTGACCCCAACAGTTTTATCTAGGGAAGGCCTCAGATTGATCTTTGGCGTAGCACATCAAGGAATCTTACAGAGAGGTAGAGAAAGGAAAGCGAGGTTACAAGGTAGCCTCTATACAGGATGGTGCAATGTGACTCACTTGCCAAATCTTAGTTGGGAAGCTAGTGAGGATGAACCAACCCACATAGGTCACCGGGTTCGTGGTGGACCTCGCAGGAAAGTGTGTGGAGGGCATGCATATGAACTGGGCGAACTACCTCGTAAATGAGCTAGAGAAGGATTGCCGTAAAGCCTAGGATTTGGGATACGAATTCCATTACAGTTGGATGATCATTTTGATCGTATTTGTCTCTTGGAAAATGTCTGAAGGGGCCACTCTTCTAGATATTGAACTTTTAGAGCCATTGGGTGCTCGGTTTTCCACCTTGTGGTACACCAACGACATGACAAAGCAGTGGCAGTCCAATGCCGTGTTTCATGGATACTACCAATAGTTAAAGGTTGCCATCGAATCATTTCCATGCATGACGTCACACACCCTGTACTAGTACCAACCAATAGAAAAGTTTCGCATTGATCCTCATTTCATCTACATCACCGCGTGCAGAGATGAGAACCAGGAATAATTGCAGTTGAAATACAAGCTGACAGATGAATATATTGAGCATATTACAAAGGGGTAGCCAGATGAATTTCTTGTACCTGTCGCTGATGTAGAATTATCTGACACTGACACCATATGAAGCCCCATAGTTACCTGAGTTGAACATCTCAGACAGTCCAGTGGGACGAAGAAGAAGAAAAATCAGGATGAAGTCCAGGCCATAGAGAGTGATGAAGAGGACAACGCTTATGAATATAACGGGTCTGGATCGCCAGGAGGAGGAGAAGATGTAGCAGAAGGACAAGGAGGAGGAGATGAAGGAGAAGAAGAGAAAGGAGGAATTGAAGATACACCACCTGAGGATCCCCCTGTTGGAATAGTAACACCATAGAAGAGGAAGGTTTCTCCAAAGAAACCTTCAACAAGGAAGAAGACTTGCACCAATAAGCCACTATTGGAGGCCACTCTCATAGAGGATGACATTAGTCTGGTCCACAGAGCTATGGAGGACTCCTTTGAAGACATGTTGTAGAGATATGGAGAAAATCAAGAGGATTTGTATGGAAGGATTGAGAAGGAATTGAAGGAAGTGCAACAAGTTGTTCGCTTGGTCCGCACAATACCTACTGCGACGTCTGTACCTTCCTCATCGTAGACTGTAGAATTGGGGGATGAACCAACCCAGTTAAGAAGCCTTGCAGATGCAACAGAAGCTCGAATCTAGACAGCTCAGGAGGATAAGGAGAAGGTTAAAGAATCCTTGAAGAAGGAGAAGGACGAAGTCTTAGCACAATTACGAGAAACACAGGATAATGTAGCAACCTAGGAAAGTGAGAAAGAAGAGATTAAGGAAGAAATATCCTAGCTACAAAGGGAAAAAGAGTAGCTTCTTGAAAAGTAGGCCATGGTCAAAGAAGAGGTAAGTAAAGCATGTCGCTCTGTGCCAGGATTGGCACAGGAAGATCAAGAGCTGGTCGAAGCTCAAGTAGTGAAGCTCGCAGAGACCCTCCAGCAACTTCAAGCTATAATAAATGAATTGGAGGCCCAAACAGTACTGAGTACCCCCAGGACGTGTGTGCCCATAGGGAGGAGTATGCCAAGAACACAATAGTAAGAATAAGATCCCTCGCCTCATAATGTAAAAATCTGAGTGATAGGAGCATCTAGACATATGAGCGCCTCACCAAAGATCCAGAGCTAAGGAAGATGGAAGTGAAATTACAGGAGGCTCAACAACAAGCATTTTTGTTGCAGGCGCAGATAAATCTGCTCACCGTAGTATAAAGAATGAAAATATCCCAGGAGAAACACACAGTAGAAGAATAGATCACTGGCCTCCAGGGTAATGTAATGGAAGTAACATAAAAGCTACAACCTATGCAGGATGAAGCTTGCAAGGTATTGAAGGAGATTGATGGATAGGGCTCACAACTAGATCAAGTGGTTTCAATTGTAGAACAACACCTGGAAGGGCCTGTTACAGAGAAGACAATCCAGGAGCTCGCTGAGCAGGAGGCTCAGGAGAAGTAGCAAGTCAAGGTAGCTCGAGTTAAGATCGAGGCTTTCAAAGCAGCATTGTCCACACCTGAGTGACTTAGGATGAGTCATCGGTGAGTGTTGGGGGATTGTTGGCCCTCGACCAAGTTTTGGGGAAAATTTGGCCAACTTTGACCCACTTTTGGACCTCGACATAATGAGTGAAGAAGGAGCACCTAGGCGGAGCTGAGATCACGAATCTTACTGATTTTTTGGGCTATGTGGACCCAATAAAGGGCCCTCTAGGGTTTTTGTAATGGGTTTATGGGATGTCAGCCCATGTGCTTTTCCCATGATTAGGCCTATTGTAAGGGGTTGTAAAATATAAATAAAGAAGACTGTATTGTAGAAATAGCTAGAGAAGTGAATGTAGTTCTATGTGGACATAGTTGCTTTGTGCAAAGGAATGTATGTGCGTTAAGGCTTTGTGCTCGATAGCGAGTTGGCTCTGTGGCTTGACCTGGTTTTGGAAGGAGGTGTTCACCCTTTTTTGTGCCTCGTTTGTCACCTAAATGAGCAAAACAGAGGTGCTTACAAGCTTAGTTGGGTTAGCTAAGAAAAACAACAGTAAAGGAAAGGGTTAGAAGAATAAAGCATAAAAGACTAAGCTAAGAATTAAACTAGGAATGATAAAAACAATTAAACTAAAGTTCATAAGGACATAAGAGCTAGAAACAAACAAGACTCATGTCACCAATGGAAAGGATTGTATTAGTGAAAAGAAAGCACCAAAGAGAAAGGGGGACTTTGGGTCGCTTCTTCCTCCAAGGGAGGGCTCTTGGACCCCCAAGATTGAGCTTTTCTTACAACTTGAAAACTTGAAATAAATGGTGAAAAAATACCAAGATAATTCACTCAAAGGGTGATGTGAATAGCTCCAATGGAATGGTTCTAGTATGCTCTTGATCAGAAAAGAGGATTCCCTAAGAGAATAGCAGCAACATAACCTTGCAAATTAATTCCTTGAAAATGTAGTGCACCCATGGCCTCTTTTTATAGCATAACTTTGAGGCATTATTCAACCAGCTTTGAGTGTGAACAAGAGGCCCTTTAGGGTACCCTTAGGTCTTTGACCAACCAACCAGCCAGATTCAACCGAGATTTGGATGTCAAATTGACTTGGAAGCTGAACTAGAAGTGGGTGGGAGGCCGACCAACATCATAAATGCGCCGTTCTCAGATGCGCATGGCTTTTAGCATCCACAGTCACGCATCGTGCGCATGTACACTTTTCCTGCATTTCTTGATGGTGCATGTGCATACGCGCTCTGTATAATCATAGCGCATTCTGATTTTATAAGAAGTTGTATAGTTCTGGACATTTTAGAGATGCATTTTTGGTAATTTTGGTGCATGGGTGAACTAATAGTTGTTTGGAGATGCTGGATTCCTGTAACCATGTGCGGACGAGATTTCAGTGATAATAGATGCCCCTTGATGGATGAGGTTAGGAGCATACGTATAGCTGAAATTCATCAATGTTTATTCTACTAAGAGTGTTGTTGTAAGAAAGAGAGATATCAAGCGTATCAAGAGTGACTCGTTGGAGGGAGAAGGGAACCTGTAGGACCTGACCTTTCAGAAGGTGTGAAAAAAAATAAAATGTGTACAAACAAGGCGGGCATGCCCCATGCTCATGTTGTGTAACCTAAAACATGTGTAGGACAATAAATGAAGTGGTATGTTGGTGAAGATGAGTGCAGTACCCTCAGGGGCATGTTGATAAGAGAAGAGGACAATTATCATGAGGAACAATACTCTGAAAAGTAAACAATGATACTTGGAGGAAGTATCAAGGATTTGGCGGGCATTGATGGCCCAACAAGTTTAAGAGGTCTTCGGAAAATATAAAAACAACTGCCATAGTCACAAAGTAAGACCCATCGTATCATGAGAGAGTGTTGAAGTCAAATGATACGGGGGTCAAAGACAGTAGAGAGAAATGATGGTTCTCCCTGTGCTGTCCGAGACTCCTCATTGTAAAGGGAATGAGAGTCAAGATACGGTCGCCCTTCTAGAAATTGTGTTGATGTCGACAAAATGGGAGATGCGACTCCAAGAAGAAAATGGCTTCGGGAAAGTCACTCGATGAGATCGGGAACTGTGGATGAAGTCAATATTCTTGGAGACTTAAGAATTCCCTTGGTTGGGGATATATGTGAAGTGGAAACAACCGTACAACTAGGTCGAGTGTCAGGGGGATGACTAGACGTGGGATGAGTTGTGCCAGAGGCGAGACAAAGTGAAAAAACTCATAGAGTAGAGGTAGGTGGCCTATGGGATACTCGGGGTTTGTGGACTATGTCAACTAACAACAAGAGTAGAAGATTATGGATGCCCCAACCAAGAGTGACATGGGTTGCGTTTTCCAGAAAGGAAGAAGTTCATCAAAGGTGACAACAAAAAGATATGTAAGTGCTGAAAACAAAGGCTTTGTAAAAGTTCCAAACAAATAAATAATTGGGGATGAGTGTACAAATACAGAAATGGGTGTCCCAATGCAAGATGGCTTGGCCTAGGAGGGCGCAAGTTATGCATGGAACTGGTGGAGGGTGAGGGGCCCCATGGGTGGGTCTTTGTATGAGGTAAATGAATGAAGGGCAATTCACAGATGGGAAAACTGATTGTGGATGAAAATGGGGGGTTAATGATATTGCAGAGGTGCATTCAAGAATAGAATCATGATGAGATAACCTAGGAGTCCGTTAGGAAGGCTAGAAAAAGGCAGAGAAGGAGTATGTGGATGATTCTCGAAAAATGAGTAAGACTATTGGGACTCCCATCTCTAAAGGGTGAAAACAACATGAGTGTCAAAGTGGCAAGGGGGACTATGAATGGGACACCTCATGTGGGGGAGAATGCTACCGGGTGATATTACCAAAATGCAGTGGAGGCGACAGTACTGCAGAGCCAGATATAGGGACCCTAAAGGTAAATTTTAGAGGGTGTGACTGGAGATGCAATTGAGATTCAGAGGGAATAATTACATGCCAGTGTCGATCATATACCTGAAGGGGTCGCGCTAGTGTGTGATTACCCAGTACCTGCACACATGGCAACCAAATACCCGACGTGAACAATATCTGAAGAGAACAAACATATGACCGTTATTTGACAATTTTGAACATGAGCATGCGTACCTAGATGGGGTATGAGAAAATGAATCCTTGGGGGCTAGGGATGGATGGTGACCCGGGAAGTATGACTGCGTAGGCAACATGATTCTGATCCCGTGGCTGAAGATGGATGGAAAAATGGACATCCAGAGCTCCTGGAATTGAGAATGGAAGTTTTGGCCAAAAGGGCCTATATATAGTTGTAGGGCCCACATTGCCACCTCATTTGAACTTGCTGCTATAGTGATCAGAGAGGAGATTCCAGAGCAGATATAGAGATTCTGGGAGTGTGAGGAAGTCGATCTGGGAGGTGCGAGAGTTAGGTTAGTGGTATCATCCTCCTGTACAATAGTTAGATGTTATTTTTGGGTAGGACTGTACAAATGGTGATACAATGGGTTTTTTGGGAGTGGGGCCCCTCAAATGCACAGGTGATTGATGGTGACCCACACACGAGTGAGCGGATATAATGGGTACAATCACGCATAGGTGCGACCCAATTTGGGAGACAGGGGCACATGGGATGCACGCCTGTTCGACGCACAACCACGCACATATGCGTGGCTGTGGTTCCGACAGTAGTGCATAAGTGTGCTACTGTGTAGTGAACAAGCACACATCTGATGCATGCCCGTGGGCTGAACATGTACGCATCTGATGCGTTCCTATGGGGTGAATAGGTGCGCATGAGTGCACACTTGTGGGGACAAAAACCGTGCCCTTGAGGCAAAGCTGAGGGTGAAAATAATTTATCTTTTTTGGGGATATTTTTTGTGTGTTGATGAGTTGTGATGGATGATCAAGCACTGTATATGTGGATGCAGGTGATCAGTTGGGAAAATGCCGATCCATTGTAGAGAGAGGGACTAGGCTCGACTGAGGGAGGTTGTGAGGGATGAGGAGCCGACGGTTCATGGTGCTTTGGTGACTTGTGGGATGCTGAAGTTTTTTGAGTGTCCATTGGTGAGGGCACATGAGTATATTCTGCAATTCCTGATTTTCATGTGGAGTCTGGAGTTGCAGTGTTTCATTGTGCATGGGGAGCACTTGGCATTCTCTGCTGAGGAGGATGTCTATTTTTTGAATGGGCTCCCTTTTCAGGGAACCCTGCTACCGGCCGGGCCGGTGATAGTTGGGGATGGGCAGTTGGATACCCTTGCCCGAGCATATTGTTTAGGAGAGGATTTCATGTCCGGGTCCATGGTGAGGATTGGGGTGATGGATGCCCTGGTTCATTGTTGCGTGGAAACGATGATTATGAGATTTTATGGGTCGCTCGCGACTCAACAGATTAATGGTGGCCAACTGAGGATCATGCAATGGGTGCTGGGGGGTGAGAATTTTTCTTGGGGCATGATGTTGCACGCCAATATGGTGGGACAACTCACCAAGTATCAAGCGACCGAGTCAGGGGATTTCTCTTTTGGATCTATCCTGGTGGCTTGGTTTCTGGAGAGGGTGCCTATGTTGCGCCCAAGAGTTTTGTTAGACCCACCAGGGGAGCGAGAGCCGCAACTACGACGGTGGGCGACGATATTGGTTCGTCATAGGGGTGGTGAGGGTGGACATTACTTCACAGCCGAGGCTGCACAGGTGTGGCGTCAGATGCCACAGATCATTTTATAGTTTCCATACAATGGGGTAGATTTCTGGGATGACCCCAAGATGATATTACCTCCGAGAGAGGTATTCGATTGTCGAGGTATGATGTTATTTATGTTGGTTTTTGATTTTTTTTTAGATACTATAGAATATGGTGGATATTTGTATGGATGCTAATGCTATCATGTGATTGTTTTTGTATATGTGTGGTCGCGTTTACGAGATGTCGAGTTGATCAGAGCGCTAGGCCGCCAGGGGCCTATGAGACCACCGCGGGTAGAGTTGTGAGCAGGGGAGAGGTGACGACGAGAGGATGCTGGAGTGAGGCCTGGCAATGATGATAGAGCAGCCAATAGGTACCATTATGATGACCCCGGTGTAGGGCCATCACATGCTCCTCCGGCTGAGGCCGGGGGAGAATTCAATGATTTCCGCCGTCAATTAGAGGCAGTTCTACGAGGAGTTCCTGAGGGGATGTGGGCAAGGATCTAGGATGAGGGGATCCTGGAGCAGTGTATTGGGTTTCCGGAAGACTCGTAGATCCTGATCCGCAGAGTAGCTGTAGCTGAAGCTGCGATGACTAGGCAGTTACCCCCGGGACCTGAGGGACCTAGAGATGGTGGGGTACCTATGCTAGAGGGAGGACCTGCTGCTGGAGCACTAGAGGTGCCTTGAGGGCCTCTGGATATGTATTTTTTGTATTTGATATAGGCTAGTGAGCCCATTTTTTATAGTTGTGATATCCATTTTTGTATTGATAGGGATGAGGTGACTCACCTGCCTACGGGCGATGTACTATTTTTGTAAACACTTATGACATTTTGACTGATATATATATATGGATATACATTTTGGGATCTTGTTAATGTGTACATGTGTTATGTGTTTTTTGTTGATGATGTCTAATATATCTGTTAGGACAGATTATTGATGTTTGATGTATGCGTACTGGTAGTTTGATGTGATAAATGCCAATCTAATACTAGGTTAGCCATATTATATTCTATTTGATTAAATTGTCTTGGAATATGTGTGAATGTGATGGAATCAAAATGTCGAGATAACAGTCTAACTTGCAGGTATTTACGGAAGAGACAAGGATCGCGAACGTGGTACACATTATTGAGATGGAGGACAACCAACTGGGAATCAAGGAAAACGCTAAGGTGACGAATATGGTGATGACTGGCCTCAATGAGGAGACCAATGACGATGGTGTATTCCAATTGATTGTTGGTGGCTGAGCCTAAAAAAATGTTGCTGGTGTGGAGCAGGTCATGTGAAGGTGAATAGAGGGCCCAAGCAGCCAAAGCAAGATTCTGAGTCCAACGGCTAGCTCTATCGACGTAATCAATGTGGTAGGCCAATGGGGGTGGCATATGTCAATAACACGAGTGATAGATTAGACAGGAGGTATGGATAAAAGAAGAATAAAAACTCTACAAAAGATGTACAAAAAAGAAAAATCCTAGTGTAGTATGGCTACACTCAGGCGTAAAATTTCTTTAAGTACAACCCGTTGACGGGTTCTTTGAGAGGATGGCCTTCTAGGGAGGCCAGGATATATGCGCCTTTAGTGAGGCAATTTTGGATGGTGTATGGTCCATGCCATAGGGACTCGAAATTTCCATGGCTGAGGGTATCATGAGCGATATTGTAAGTGAGGATGAGGTCCCCTTCATTAAATGAGCGAAGGTTGACATGGCGATAAAAGGTGGCTTTTGACCGTTTCTTGGCTGCCCCATTATTCTGTAATGAGGATCGATGGTATTCATCCAGGGAATCTAAGTTTAGCAAACGCTGCTCCATTGGAGCAGTGTCGGGTAATAGCTCGATAGTGGTGCGTAGGGTGTGAATTTTGCACTCGATGGGAAGAGTGGCCACAACTCCATGGACTAGATGAAATGGTGTGAAACCAGTGGCAGTTTTGACTGCCGTGCGGTAAGCCTAGAGCGCAGGAAATAACATATGATGCCAATTGGTCTTATGTTTGTTAACTGTGCGCTGCAACATGGTTTTGAGGACCTTGTTAACAACTTCCACATTTCCGTTGGACTGAGGGTATTATGGTGAGGCGAACTTGTGGGATAAGCCTAACCTGGATGAGAGTTCAATGAAAATCTCATTCTCGAAATGTTTCCCATGATCAGAGACTAGTTGGAGTGGTACTCCAAAGCGGGATATGACGTGGTTAAAGAAAAAATACATTGCTGTGTCAATAGTGTTGTTGAAGGTAGGCATGGATTCGACCCACTTTGTGAGGTAATCAATTGCAGCGACTATGTATTTGTGTCCATTGCTGGATGGAGGATTGCAAGTCATGAAGTTAATGCCCCATTTGTAAAAGGGGCCTGCGGTAATGGCTGGGTGTAGAAGAGAAGGTGGTGCACATGCTTTGTTGGTATAAAGATGGAATTTATCACATCACTTCATGGAATGAATGCAATCTTGAAATAATGTAGGCCAAAGGTAACCTACGCAGATGATTTTCTGGGTGGTGGACATCCCAGACAGATGGCCCCGCAAGCGCCGCTGTGGCAGTCGTTCAAGAATATATCGGCCTCGTCAATAGTCAGGCATCGATGGAGTATGGTGTCAACCCGCCGCTGATATAAGATATCCCCGATGAGGAGGTAGCAGGGTGCCTGGTGACCAATACGTTGACGATCATCTCTGGAGAGGTGGTTTCTGAATTTTTGTGTTTGGAGATAGACGAGAAGATCGCCATACCAAGGGTCATCCGAGGGGATGTAGAAAATATGTTCATAGGGGAAGTCGGTATTGACGGGGGGGACTGGTAGTAGCGGAGGGAAAAATTGTGATGAGTTCGGAGAGGATGAGAGATTTCTTTCTCTTAGGTGTTGAAAATTCGAGATTGTACTCTTGCAGGATGACGATCCATCGAGAAAATTTACCGTTAATTTGTCGACGATTGAGCAAGTATTGCATGGGGTTGGAATCTGGAATCTGTTTCTAGACTGTGAGGATGACTAGAAGGGATAGTTTTTCTTCGTGATTGTATTTCAAAGGTGTCCCTGAGAGGTTTTTACTAATGTAATAAATGACATGCTCATGATCATCATCCTCTATTTGAATGAGAACTCCTGCTACTGAGATGGCTGAGGCCGATATGCAGAGGATATAGTCGCGGTTATACTCAGGTGAACTAATCAAAGGGGCATTGGACAATGCCGTTTTAAGGTAATTGAAAGAATTTTGGGCATGGGCATCCCAGTGGAATGGGATGTCATGGCGTAGTAAGCGAAGGAAACCGTGTTCTCAAGTTTCATAGTCTGGGACAAAGCACCGTAAAACGTTAGAATTTCCTTGTAGGCTCTGTAGTTGGCGTAAATTTCGAGGAGGGGGAATTTCCTAGATGGCTTGGACTTTGAGAGGGTCCACGATAATGCCACATTGGGAAATGATGAACCCAAGGAGGCGCCCATCGATGATGAAAAATACTCACTTGAGGGGGTTCAAGCGGATATTTTACTGTCAACACCTTTGGAAGATTATTTGTAGATCATCGAGGTGCTGAGTGCATTTATTGGATCGAGCGGTGAGGTCATCCAAGTATGCGAGGATGATATGAGCTAGATCATGAAATAAATATGTCATGGCTCGTTGTAATGTTGCTCCAACATTCTTGAGGCCAAAATGCATGACATGATATGCGAAAGTACCACAGGGGGTAGTGAACGTAGTTTTGTATTGATCAACTGGGTGAATTTGGATTTGGTTGTAGCCAGAGAAACCATCCATGAAGGAAAACGCCTCGTGATCGGTGCAATCATCGATAATTTGATCGATAAAGAGTGTGGGAAAGTTGTCTTTGGGACAGGCGTGACTGAGGTCACAAAAATCTGTACAGACATGAATAGTGCCCTTTTTTTTGTTAACAGGGACGGGGTTGGAGACCCATGATGTATAGGCAATGGGGTAAATGAAGCCGACGACATGTAATTTATCAATCTCAACCTTGATGGCCGCAACTTTGGATGGGTGTAGCGACTGTTGTTTTTGGAAGACTGGTGTGATATTAGGCCAAGTGTCGATGCGATGTTCGACGATAGAGGGGTCAAGGCCAGGCATTTATGTGTATGACTAGGAAAAAATGTCCTGGTATTTCTGGAAGAGAGATTTGTAAGCAGTAATTTCTTCAGGAGTTCATGCGGCGCCAATAGTGATTTCCTCGTCGACTCCATTTTTTATGGAAATATTGATTTTGATGGTGGGGGAAATGTTGGCCATATTGCCTTCTTCAAAAGCATCAGGGGCTGGGATTGGGTTGTTGAACCAGTCGATATGCCCTGATGGGATAAAATCTTTGGTTTCGACTACTTATATTGGGTGTTGGTTAGGAGGGGTGAATGCTTCCTATGAAAAGAAGAGTGATATGTGGTGTAGTGCATCCCATGGGTAGTTGGGGGTGGTTAATTGCTCAAGTATGTCCTCGTCACAGTGGAATTGTCAAGAATACAAGGGATCCATAAGAGTCACCTCGGTGAATGTCCCTATGTGATTTCCATCTGGTGTTGAAGAAGTAGGGGGGTGATGCAAGGATATTGTGATGGTTCACTCGACATAAATCAAATATCGAGATACTGAGGGTTAAAAATGGAATTTGGGCGTAAAATTTCCGTGGGGAAATGAACCGGGGAATTGGGGGGATTTAGGGGTAAATCCTCGTACAAGTCATCCAAGAACCATGGGGGAGTAGAGAGCGTATCAAGTTCAGGAGAAAGGATTTGAATAACCTCTGGAGATGGAGTAGGGGTAATCACTGATTCTTCTAGCACTGGACGGGATGTAGTGTTTTGAATAAGGGCCATTTGGTGACGCCTATATTCGATGATCATAGGACATTGATATGTAAAATGATCAAGTGATTCACATAGGGTGCAAGGACACCTCATACGTTCATTGACTGAAGTGGTGACATAATGGATGTCAGTGTTTTGGGTACTTGACGACGTGGAGGTAGAGGGGTTTTGTTGAAAACCTTGGTGTACTGCCGTGAGTGTTTGTCATAAATGAGGTAGGGTGGGGCAATGATGAGTATAGTAGCCATACTCTGAACATATGGCACATACAAATTTGGTCCGTAGCCCTTTATTTCTTTCAGTAGATGACATTGTGGTGGTATTGGGTGTGCTTGATGAAGCTCTAGGCGATGTAGTCGCATGGGGATGGGATGTGGTCGCATGGGGGAGTTGGATGAGAATGCATAGCTCGGGGAGAGAGGGACATCAATTAGTGGGGTGTCATTCTTTCTTGTAGAGTGCACAAGGAGGTTGGATGCAAGGAGGGAGAGGAGCGATGGGATCTTTCTTCTTTCGTCTGCCCCCAGCTGTAGTGGTGGCGTTAGTAAGAGGGGGTGAGGGTGTTTCTTTGGGAGTAGGTTTTGAATTTGCATCAGAACTCCAACGGTTTGGGGAGGGAGGGATGGTTGAGGGACCATCTTGGGTGGATGTAGATACCAAATTGGGGTTGCCAGTACCATGTTGAGGAGGGTAAGCATTGCAACTACCTGGAAAGTTTGTATACCTGGTGGGGGGTAAACGAAAGGGATTTGGGTAATGGCTTGGGGGACTATTTCCCAGATTGGGATATGGCCCTGGGGGAGAGGAAGATCAGGAATGGCACGAGCAGAGCTAGTTCTAGGGGGTTCCTGAGGGAGAAGTTCTATGACTAGTGGGACGTCAGGGATAAGAGAAGTCTCAATGGGATGGATATTATCTTCAGTTGTTGTTCTGTTGGAGGATACGGCACATACTTGGGATGAAGGATTGAGGAGCGGTGGTGTTTCATGGTATGTCCCTAACAAAGATGGATCTTTGAAGATTCTGGGGCCCATCTCGATGAGAGGATAGGAATCGAGATTAGTATGGATGAAAGGGAGGATGTTATCGATGTTGGATGAAGGGTTTGGCTCATAATGAGAAACTTGATCAATGGTAATGATCTTTCCATTATGGGGGAACATCATGGATCAAAAGACAGAGGAGGCAACTACCTTCATAGCATACATATAGCTACGACTGAATAGGATATTGTAATCGAGGGGGGTATTGATAACTTCAATGTCAATGAGAATGGTCTTGCCTCCAAGTTCTACGGGGACATTTTGGAAGAGTCCTTTGGGAAAATATGGTCATCCATAATAGGCTATTAAGGTAATGGCAGATGGTATTAGTTCGGGGGAACCAAGTTTCTTCCATACATATTTTGACATGATGCATGTGGATGCACCCTCATCAATGATGCAACGGTGAACTGCAATGTTCCAGATTTTAACTGGTATTTTAAAAGTGATGAGAGAAGGGAGGTGAGGTTCTCCACTATCGAGATCAAATGTGATGATTCGGGTATTTGCAGGGTCGACTGCCCTGAGGGCAGAAAGTAACAATTTTTGTTGGGTAGGACAAGTTTGAAGGACTTCTAATACTGACATAGCAACAAGATATTGGGCCAAATCATCGACCAAATTGTAATTATGATCTGCCCTAGCCTGAGGGTTGTGGATGTTCTGTCGTAATGGGATGTGAGGAATACGAAGGGCTGAGTTAGTATTCGGGTGAGGAATCATCGAAGGGGGCCCAATTATGGCTGGGGGTGCATCCGAGGTGGTGGGCGTAGACTCGGGGGTTGTGCTGTATTGACGACTGCGTGTTTGTAGAAGAAATTCTTCTTCACTAGTGAGGAGGATAGTGTGATCGACATGATTTCTAGGATTGGGATATTGTCCCATCTCTGGTAGGGTAGGATGCATGCCTTGTTGGGTGTTCATTACTCCCTGGTTTGGGATGGAATTTTGCAACACGGCTCGGGGGGGTTGTTGCACATATTGTTGTGGGGCCTTTTGGGGGATAGGTGGTTTCGGGGAACATGGTCCACTTACAGATTCTTTCATCCATTTAAAGTTGGCAATTTGGGGGCAATGGTGAGTATAGTGACCAAACTCGCTGCAAAGGGAACAAGGGAAGTTGGTCTGAAGATTGTTGTTATTTTATCCTTGGAGTTTATTATTTCCCCTTTGAGGGTTTTGGTTCCCTGTGTTTTGGTTTCCCCCAACAGGTTGGTTCTGTTGGGGGTGAGTTCCTCCTTTCCCTGGATTATGATTGTTCCATTTTTTTCCTTTCTTTTTGGCATTATTCGACTGATGGGTCGGATTTTCCGTATTCAGTTGTTCAAAATTTTGATATTGCTGAATGGGAGAGGGCTGAAAAAAATTAACCCCAGCATGTGGGTGTCCTTGTGGTGGAGCCATGGGCTTTGGAGGGAAAGGAATTGGAAAGTATAGGTTGTGTTGTGGTAATGATCCATAAGGGACATAGGAAGGCATGGCGCTTTCACTAGTGCTTAGGGTATAGACTGAGGTAGAGGGGTTATTGACACTTGGTTGGGTAGGTGGGTGTATTATGGGTGCTGGCGAGGGTCCACTTGTGGGTGGAGGTAGAGAAACAGGGTATGGTTGTTGATAAGGAGGAGGAGGATAATAAGGGATTCCTCCATATGCCAGTGGATATTGGGGTGTGCCATACATGGGTGGTTGTTGAGGCTATGGGTTGTGGTGTGTAGTTTTACCGATCAATCCATCTACTGAGTGAGACATCCCAGGTTTGTCTTGGCCAAATGGCATGGGTCTTGGGAGATCAGGTAGTACTGTGTACAAGTATCCTAATTATGAATAGATGAGGTCATATTGTTGAGCCTTGCTGATGGCTTCTTCTTCTGATTGAGGGAAGGTAGAAGCCACATATTTACCAAGGAGTGAGACAAGTGATCTGAGAAACCAATCAAGGCATTGTTGTTTGGTAGTTTTTTCTTTGCACAAACTATGTTGTCGACGCCACTCGTGAATGTGATAAGCTATATGCGTGGCTAAGGTTTGTTTAAAATCAGAGAGTAGTTCAAGGCCATTGTCATGACGGATTGGTAATTGAAAGAAGGTCAAAAATGTTGTGGCCAAAGACTCGAAAGTCGCATGGGACCCTGATTTTTTGTCTACATACCACTTGGCTGATGGGCTAGTGAGTGTGCATTGAAATAATGGTAGTTGAATGGAATCATCCATAATGCTGTTGGAAGAGCACCATAAGTGGAAGGTCATGACATGGTTGGCAGGGTCATCCCCTGCCTTTCCTTCAAACTTGGGGATGTTGGAAGGTAGTTTGGTAGACATTGCAGGCCATGTGGGATCATGCAATATAGGATAATTGGTGAGTTTTCTTAGATATGGTATGTTGAGAGAAGCCAAATATGGCATCTGGAGTGTTGGTGGAGGGTTAGTTCCATCCATGGTGTGAGTGTTCTGAGTACTTGACCTTTAAAGGGGGCTAGGTGGGTTTATGCTTCCCCCTTGAGAAGAAGTTGGTCCCCCACCTCCGTCTAAAGGAGAGCGAGTGGATGGTTGACCTTGGAAAGTGGACCCAAGTAAGGTGGAGCCAAGCAAAGATGATCCCAAGACAGTGGCACTCACAGGGGTGTGAGAAGGTGGGGCTGATGAGTTGGCAAGACTAGGAACTCCTCCTAGAATAGGAGGGATATTTAGCAAGCGCCTGGAATGATGGGGGTTCTGTGGGTTCCCTATGATGTCTGACTAGCTAAGTGAATGTGTGCGAATGATGGTGAGAGTAATAAATAAACAAGAGCCTTTGCTGTGATTTTTGTACCTTCACAATATATCTCAATCAGATGTAATCAGAATAACATCATACATAAAAAAATTTAGATAAAGAAGCATATATGTGGATAGGTGGTTTTTTTCCGCGTGCGAGAACAAATAAAACAAAACACTCGTGTCCTAAAAGACGTAATGTCCTTCCTCTTAAATAGCACTGGGCCTTCCAATAGTACTCAATAATGGGGTCTGAAGCCACCGGAAGAGAAACTAGTGAAGGATGAAGTAATCAGTTATAATTAGGGGTAGAGGGGGCATATCCTGAAAGAACTGGCAATATTTCCCAATAGCCACACAAAATCCGATCAAGGTGCAATTGCAGTCCAAAATTGCCACCTAGGTAGATGTCCTAAAATTTGGTCATTAGGTATCTCGGTCAAAGTGAGACATTTAGATTTTTGGCCTAAGAAATGGGTCACGGGTTGGATCCTGTCCAAGAGGTGGGTGCCTCAAGGGGGGACACACAGAACAACTAGACGTCGGTCTTCAACCCTTCATGGGTATCTCCCTGCTTTATGGTGTTAGGAACACTTGACTTGGAGGATTTACAGTTCCCTATTTGACAACTTCTATTGTTTTGAAAAATGTGAGAACCAGATAACGAGGAGTTTTTTGGATGCCTACCCCCAAAATCCTACCTAGGCTAAATAATTCTTTTGGCACCTCCTGTGGAGGAAAACTTACGGAATTTTTAGAAATTTTTTAGATGTGTTTGTGTGAGAGATTGGGGGTGTGAACAAACCTCATTGAAATTAAATGGGAGTGGATAGTTTTGTCAATAAAATGGTGGGTTGTTTCAGAATCCCATTGGGGGAAACTTACTTTAACCTCTACAACTTCTAGATAAAACTATGTGAGTGATTGGTGATCTTGTGTGTGAACAAGTGGAAGTGTGCCAAGTTTTTAATAAATTAGGTGTCACCTTGCTACATGTGGTCTTCACTTGGTCCTTACAAGTCTTTGATTACCTAATTAACTAAATGTTGTTGGTACAACCTTGTGAAATTTTAAAATCCCTGGGAAACTAGCATGTGGACATGTGGGTCCTTTACTATTCCTTTAACTCCCTAAATGTGATTTGATCTAAGAAAGCTTTGAAACTATCCTAGATTTGTGAACATGTGGGCATGTATGGGCCCTTTACAAAACCTTTAAACTTCCCTAGTGAGTTAATATAAGAAAGAAAATTTTAACACTATCCTATCTTTGTAGCATGTGGGGATGTATGGGCCCTTACAATCTTAAAATGTGTTTGAAAAATAAACTAAGAGGAGTCCCGAGGGGGTTGTTTTCCTCTCCTAAAGATTTTGTCTTTTTTTTAAAAGGAGATAAAATTTTCCCTCAACCTATTTCTGATTCTCAAGATCCCTTTGAAGCATGAGAGAAGAGCATACTCAATGATTGATATCCAATTTCTGGTCCCAATGCAAGTCTTATATGTGATGCATAATGATTCCAACTTAACTCTAGTCAAAGCAAGCTATCCATGTGGAAAAATGACAAAAAGGAGGGAAAGTTATGATTTTACTCCTAAGTGCCTATGTGTTTTGACTAATCCCTTTATATGAAGAGGGAACTAAGTGTGGTGCAAATTACAATGTGCATGAAATCAATTTTAAGGAGGCTAGGGGCCTTCCTCAAATCACAAAAAGGATTACAATGTATTTTTTTTTTCACAGGTGCACGCGTCTCAGAGTAGATAGAGGCGCTCTAAGCGCCAATGCATGCACTGAAAGAAACTTATGGGCGTAGGTGTGCAGAGAACGCTATGCAGAACAATGGGTTTGGCGCACATTCGCTGAAGACGCATCCGTGGGTTAAAAAACCTGCGCACGTCTGATACACTGTCGTGAAGAAGAATTCCAGATGAAAATTAGACAACTCAGCTTTGAATTTGGTTTCCTGTAGGTCGGCTTAGGCCGGTTATGGTACTTGCAGGTTAGATAATAAAAAAGAAGAGCTAAAATAACCCAAATGGGGTAGGAAATTGATACCTTTCCCCAGTGGAGTCGCCAATTTGTTGTGCCTCTTTTGTCACCTAAATGAGAAAAATAGAGGTTCTTACAAGCTTAGTTGGGTTAGCTAATCAAGACAACAGTAAAGGAAAGGGTTAGAAGAATAAAGCATAAAAGAATAAGCTAAGAACTAAACTAGGAATGATAAAAACAATTAAACTAAAGTGCATAAGTACATAAGAGCTAGAAACAAACAAGACTCATGTCACCAATGGAAAGGATTGTGTTAGTGAAAAGAAAGCACCAAAGAGAAAGGGGGACTTTGGGTCCCTTCTTTCTCCAAGGGAGGGCTCTTGGACCCCCTAGATTGAGCTCTTCTTACAACTTGAAAACTTGAAAGAAATGGTGAAATAATCCCAAGCTAATTCACTCAAAGGGTGATGTGAATAGCTCCAATGGAATGGTGCTAGTATTCTCTTGAAGAGAAAAGAGGATTCCCCAAGAGAATAGCAGCAAAATAACCTTTCAAATGAATTCCATGAAAATGTAGTGCACCCATGGCCTCTTTTTATAGCATAACTTTGAGGCATTATTCAACCAGCTTTGAGTGTGAACAAGGGGCCCTTTAGGGTACCCTTAGGTATTTGACCAACCACCCAACCAGATTCAGCCGAGATTTGGATGTCAAATTGACTTGGAAGTTGAACTAGAAGTGGGTGGGAGGATGACCAACATCATAAATGCGCCATTCTCATATGTGCGCAACTTTCACCGTCCATAGTCGCTCATCGTGCACATGTGCACTTTTCTTGCATTTATTGATGGTGCATGTGCACTTTTCTTGCATTTATTGATGGTGCATGTGCACACACGCTCTGTATAATCATAGCGCATTCTGATTTTATAAGCAGTTGTATAGTTTTGGACCTTTTAAAGATGCATTTTTGGTAATTTTGGTCCATGGGTGAATAAATAGCTGTTTGGAGATGATGGATTCTTGTCACCATGTGCAGACGATATTTTAGTGATAACACCCTTGACCAAGTTTTGAGGAGTCTTGGTCATGTTTGACCTAATTTTGGGACTTCGACAGGCTGTCGAAGGTGGAGCACAAGACAAAGTGGAGATCATGGGATCTTAGCCCCTTTTAGGGACCTTTTTGTGATTCAGGATTATGTAATGAGTATGGGATGCCGACCCATGGGTTTACCCATGTTTAGGCCTATTTTGCAATGTATAAATAAGTAGCTAGGTGATGTAAGAAAGAGACAAAGAGACCTAGTAGGCCAATATGCTAAGTGCTAGAGTTGGATCTATGTGATCAAGAGTTGTAAGTTCTTTGTGCATACTGTGTGAGGCTTGCAAGGCTAGTGCAAGTAACTGTAAGAGACTGTGTGAAGGTTTGGTGCTATACCCTAGCTAGAAGAAGGAGGATCTGGCAGGCTGCACGAAGATATCTTGTCTTATGCAGAGTAGAAATTCGATTCTATGTGCCTATAATAAGCTTGACCAAAGAAAATAAAGAAGATAAGAGTTGGTGGACGTATCCCCAGGGTGGGGGTGAACCATGTACATCCTGTGTTGCTATGCTTTGTGTGATGTATTGATGTGTTTATTTTCTTAGTTATTTAATACAAATGAATGATCTGTTGATGCTTAGTGCTTAATAATATGGATGGATGTTGGATCTGACTTATGTATGCATGCTTAGTGCTTAAATACCTTAGATCTGAATGAATACTGCGATACTCTGTAATTAGGATTTAAATGTGCTGTAACTAAGACTGGATATTGATGAATGTTAACTACTGAGTTCTCTGTTAAGTGTTAGAATCATAGATCTATGTCCCAACTAAGGAAGAAAACATCTGAGTCCTGCAACCACCCCTGCCTCTACCCCGGGTGAGACTTCATCTACTTCACAGGTGTTGTTGAAAGGGTGAGTAGTTAGGGTTTTGTTGGTGCGTTGTTGTAGCGTTGAACCCTGGGTCTACCCCTATGCCAAAAAATGGTTCCGTTGCCGAGACCTGAAACTGTGATTGCTGGGAACTGAGGAAAAATAAGCTTTGTGCAAATATCTGACCTGAAATTGTGAAATCTCTGTGCATATATCTGTCGCTCTAGTGCACAATATTCTACCCAATCTGTGAATCTCTGTGCTAAGAAATAAGTCTGATCTGAAAAAAAGAGGTAAGATCTGAATGCTTTGTGCTTTGATAAAGGTAAGAATAGTGAAAATTTTTAGATCTGGAAGCTTTGTGCTCTGCTGAAGATAAGACTAATGGAAATTTTTGTTTCTAAAGTATGGATCTAGGTATGTTTGATAAGATTTGTCCTAGATTGAAAACTAGGGCACTAATAGAAGAAATGAGATTTGATATGAGTATATATGATAAGAATAGTGAAAGATATGTTATACCTATGCATAGAGAGAATGTTTGGACTAACAAATGGATGCATGATCCTAGAAATAATTTGTTGCAGGTTAGCTACCATGATCCTAGTGCGAAGTACAGGAAAGGTTGGGGATCATTTAAGAGAAACAGAGGATTAACCCTTTGTTACAGTTGCAGAAGACTGGGACATCTGACTAAGGAATTCCCTGGTAGAAGACTTAGTTGCCTTTGTTTCAAAGCTATGGACCATGAAGTTTTGGATTTCCCTAGAATGATTGCTAAGGTTGAAAGGATGAATATGATACAAGGATACCATAGGAAAGGTCAAGCAACTGAGATTATGACAAAACCCCAGAAATAATCTAAAAAAGTATTGCTACAGATGAAAGAAACCCTGAATACCCACTGACATATCATCTTATCAGAGATCTTCAAAGAAAAAGAGTGCATTGAAGAAAGAATATGAGACTTTGACATTGACTGTGTTCTGGATGAGGAAACACCGGTGAATATCATGATAGAAAGAACTTGGGAACTTTTAGGGGAGCCTGCTATGATTCCTTCATTGGGAGGAATAGGGTTATTCAAAGGAAAGCTGATAACCCTATGTGGAAGACTTACCTAGATATCTATGAGTTCTCATGGAACATCGACAAAGAATAATTTGAAGTTGTTAAATTTATTGAGAACAATGCTCCATTAGCTATGTTACTAGGAAAACCTTGGATTGAAGGAGATCATGCCAGAAAGAGAGAAGAAGAAGTCTTAGAACAAAAGAAGCAAGAATTGAAAGATTTCATGACTAGGAGGATAACACAGTTGATTGAAGAACAAAAGAACCAAGAAAAGCTATTTAAAACTAGAGACTTGCATGCCGACATGGGAAGAACACCAAAAGACCTACATAACACTGAAGTACCTATTCCAGATATAGATGAAGTATTACCCCTGATTTCTAGGAAAGAATCTTACCAGCGCAAAGTTACTCTGCCAAAAGAATATACGAATCAGAATGGAAAAAGGAATTTCGAGATGAAGCTCATTGGAATGAAGGATAGAAAACTAAGATAAAAAAGTTACAGAATATTCCAGAGGGAACTTCGCAGAAGGAAAACTTGCAAAATTGAAAATTTGTCAGGATATCAGAACTGCATCAGATGGAACTTTGCCATGGTGAAGTAATATAACCGTTGGGAATAGTATAGCCACTAGACCGACGACCCGAACAGGTAGAAATATGTTTATGGTTAGAAAGTTTTCCACCAAACCATTGGGACTGCACCATAACAGACATAAATGAGTTAATGAAGGCTTTTCACCGGTTGCAAGAGATCCATTTCCAAGTTATCTATTTATCTTGTCATGCCACACAAAGAGAACAATTTTTCCAACCATGACTAGATAAGTCCACAAAATAGTTGATTTTTCACAGTGATCATCACACTATTGTCATCTATCCCATTGCATTGAGCAGTTACTTTTCGAACCCGAAATATCCAACCACGAGCGTGTATGTTCGAAGAACTTAGTGAACTCAAAGAGTCTGTGAAGGAAGTACTCATTGACCTCATGACTGAGAGAGTCATGTATTAAAGAGTGATGTCTGTGGGTGTACAAGGGTCCTCGATGAGAGAAGTGAAAGCCTCTTCATTGACTTATCGCGGAGCTGGACCATCCTGACCGTCAGCAGAAAAGCGATCCAAACACAAAGATGACCTAGCCAATGAAAATATGATCTCGACCATATTTCCCGACTAAATCTTGACTCTGGCCAGTGCGGCGAGTTGAGATAGTGTGCCAAGAGATTTCAAGTACTCCATGGTTACTGTGTACCTCTCGAAGGGGATACGCGCAGTTCGAGTGCAGCAGGACAAGATCACAGTGTTGAAGTTTAGTGAATTCAACCTCAGAGATCGCAAGAACTATAGTATTCTCACCCCATATAAATACCTGACCAGGATGAAGGGGAAGAACTAAAAGATAATCCCCCAAACGTGGATGATGAAACTCACGCAGTCCACCTTGTTAAATGTAATGAAAATCCCACACTTTGGAAGGCACTGAAAAGTCTACGCCTGTGCCAAGTTATTGTTTTCATGTTACCATGGTGACTACTTATGGCTAGACTACCGTATTATAGTCGATATGATGTTGATCCATAGGATCACATGATTAAGTATGAAAGGACCTGACCTGCAGGATTTCTATCTAGGAAAATCCACAGATCACGTACTAGCACAGAATATCAAGGATACATACGACGGCGTTGAAAAGGGGACGCGAGGCTACAAGGTAGTCTCCATACAGAATGGTGTAGTGCACTTAGCCTACCATATCATAGCCGAAAAGTTAGTAAGTAAGAAAAAACCTACGCAGGTCACAGGATTTGTCATTGACCTCCCTGGGAAGTGCATGGAAGGTCTACAGATGAACTAGGTGAAGTACCTAGTTAATCAACTAGAACTCGATTGCCGCGAAGCACAAGACCAAGGCTACAAATTTCACTTTAGATGGCTCCTGATCCTCATCATCTTTGTTTCCTGGGAGATGCTGGAAGGTGCGACCTTCTTGGATATTGAACCGTTCGAGCTGCTTGCTGCGAAGTTCACCACAGTTTGGTACTCGAGTGATATGAACAAATAGTGGTAGTCGAACATTATTTTTCACTCTTATTACCTCTAGCTGAGGAGAGCCATCGAAGATGAACCTCGCATGTCTCCGAAAACCCTACAGAGGTTTCAACCCCTGATGACGTTTTTCACAGATCGACACTTCATCTACCTTACAGTGTAAGAATATGAACATAAGGAGCAACTTCAGTCATACTACAAACTCGCAAAAGAGGACCTTGAGGAGATCACTAAGGACTGGTTGACAGACCTGCTTATTCCGACAAACCCTGCAGAGATGTCTGACCCTGACAGCCCAGAGACCACCCACAAAGAACATGATACACCCAGACCCAATAGAACGAAGAAGACCGAAGAGGTCCAAGATTTAAGAAACACCTTAGGAAAGACTGCTTTAGTATCAATTGACTGAGGGGGTGATGATGAAGTAGAAGAAATAAATGGAAAAGGAGATGAACATAAGCTAAGCGAAGTAACACCACCCAGAGACAAGGTTGATCCCCTGAAGAAGAGAAAGGGTTCTCCCTTGAAGCCTTCTTTTCAGAATAAATCGAAAGACACCATGAAAAAGATGAAGATTGTGCTCACTACCGATGATTTTGACTTCATCAACACAACCCTAAACGACGCTTCACTGGAAATCATGGAGAAACAAGAAGCTAACCAGGAGGAAATGTATGAAATAATTAAGGTCAAATTCCGAGGGGTACAACATGCCCTTCATTCCAGCCGCGTAGTGTCCACTGTGCCCCTACCATCAGAATAAATAGAGTTGGGAGATGAGCCAGCCCAACTCCACCGACTAGCTGATGCGGTCGAAGCTCGCCTTCATTGTGCTCAAGAAGAAACCGAACAAGCCACCCAGGAATTGAAGCAAGTGAAAGGTGTACTCGTAGAACAACATAGAGTTGCAGAACATGAGAATATTTCTCTCCAGGCAAATTTTGAAGAAGAGAAAGCCTAGATGCAACAGGAAAAATAACAGTTTCTCACAGAGCAACTCGAAGTGAAAGAAGCAATCAACAGATCCCTCTACTCTGCGACAGGATTAGAACCATAGGTAGAATACTGATTTAGACATCAAGTAGAGCATACCGTAGAAGCTATCCAACAACTACAACAACAAATAAAAGACTTAGATCTTCACACCATACCCAACACTCCGCAGGATGTAAGGGATAAAAGAGAAGCAATTGCTCGAAGCGCAATTGAAAGAATCAAATCTATTTTCCTGGAATGAAAGAAAATGAGTGATATCAGTGCCTAGACGTATGAGTGACTCACTGAGAATCCAAAATTGAAGGCACTAGACTCACAACTACAGGAAGCGAAGCAACAAGGAGAGACAATATAGGCGCAGTTGAAGCCTCTGTCAGCTGTGGAAAGAATAAAGCAACCCCAAGAGTAGTGCACTGCCTAGCAGAACTAGTCAGATCAGAGTGACTCGAGATGAGTCACAGGTGAGTGTTGGGGGCCTGTTGGCCCTTGACCAATTTTTGAGGAGTCTTGGTCATGTTTGACCTAATTTTGGGACTTTGATAGGCTATCGAAGGCGGAGCACAAGAAAAAGCAGAGATCACGGGATCTTGGCCCATTTTAGGGCCCTTTTTGTGATTCAAGATTATGTAATGAGTATGGGATGCCGACCCATGGGTTTACCCATGTTTAGGAATATTTTTCAATGTATAAATAAGTAGCTAGGTGATGTAATAAAGAGACGAAGAGACCTAGTAGGACAATATGATAAGCGATAGAATTGGATCTATGTGATGAAGAGTTGTAAGTGCATTGTGCATACTGTGTGAGGCTTGCAAGGCTAGTGCAAGTAATTATAAGAGACTGTGTGAAGGCTTGGTGCTATACCCTAACTAGAAGAAGGAGGATATGGAGGAGTTCATGTAGATCTCCTGTCTTCTACAGAGTAGAACTTGGATGCTATGTGCCTGTAAGAAGCTTGACCAAAGATAATAAAGAAGAGAAGAGTTGGTGGACGTAGCCCCAGGGTGGGGGTGGACCACGTACATGCTGTTTTGCTATGATTTGTGCAATGTATGGATGTGTTTATGTGTTTATTTTCTTAGTGATTTAATATATATGAATGATTCGTTGATGCTTAGTGCTTAATAATATGGATGGATGTTGGATCTGACTTATGTACGCATGCTTAATGCTTAAATACCTTAGATATGAATGAATACTGAGTTACTTTGTAATTAGGGTTTAACTGCACTGTAACTAAGTTTGGATATTGATGAATGTTAACTGCTGAGTGCTCTGTTAAATGTTAGAATCACAGATATGTGTCCCAGCTAAGGTTGTAGACATTTGATTCCTGCAACCACCCTTGCCTCTACCTCAAGTGAGACTTCATCTGCTTCGCAGGTGTTGCCGAAAGGGACGGTATTTAGGGTTTTTTTGGTGCACTATTGTAGCATTGAACCTTGGGTCTTCCCCTATGACAATAGGAGGATCTGGTGCTCAACGTGTAGATCTCTTGTAAGATTCTGGCAAATAATAAAGAGGCGAAGCAGTTTGTGGACGTAGCCCCACCCTGGGGTGAACCACATATATCCGATGTCTCATGGTTTCCTTTGTGCAATGTTATCTATGTTATGTTTTTCTTAGTGCTTTGATTGTGATGTGTAATAGATAGATCTTTTTTTGCTTAAATTCTTTGCCTATGTTAAATTGCTAGATCTGATTCACAGTGCTAAGTGGTAAGTGTTTAAGGTGCATAATCTTTTATTATTACCACGCTATATCTATATTTGATTATGTTTTGCGATGTTAAAAGGGTTAATAAACTAATGCATGTCACTTCCTAAGCGTTAACAAAATATTCCGTGAAGTTTTATTATCACCAATCTGTGTCCCAACTTGGTTACAAACACCTGCGTCCTGTAACCCCTCTTACTTTTACCTTGGGTGAGACTTCGCCTGCTTCGCAGGTGTTGCCGAAAGGGCCAGTAGTCGGGGTTTTGTTGGTGCGATGTTAAGCATTGAACCCTGGTTCTACCCATGTGCCAATAAAAGATGATATTTGAAGCTGGGAATTTTAGGGTAGTAGCACGTTTAGATCCCTCAGATTGTGAAAGATAGGGTAGTAGCTGCATTCAAGGATTTTATACATAATTTTTTAGAAGTTTATCTGGATGATTGGACAATATTCAGTTTATTGAAAGACCATGTAGAAATTCTGAGGTTAATGTTGGAGGGTTTTAGGCAATGTCAAATTTCCTTGAACATTAAGAAATGTATATTTGATACACTGTTTGGCATCCTACTTGGACACATTGTATGCAAACAGGGCTTGATAATAGACCTTGCAAAGATTGATGTTATTGTCAATTTACCACCACCAGAGTTAGTGCATCAATTGAGAGAAACATTGGACCACATAGGGTACTACAGGAAATTTATAAAGGGTTATGCAAAGATTACTGCACCCATGGAGAATTTACTAAAGAAAGACATCAAGTTTCAATGGAATGATGAATGCCAAGAGAGTTTAGACATATTGAAGGAGAATATGGTGACAACACCAATTCTGAGCTTTCCAGATTGGAAAAAATAATTTCATGTGCATGTGGACGCTTCATCTATTTCACTTATAGTAGTTTTGGCACAACCAGGTCAAGGAGACATTGATCACGCAATATATTTTGCTAGTATAAAGTTATCCGAGTCTGAGCAGAACTATAATAATACAGAAAGGGAAGGTCTGGATATGGTATATGCCTTACAAAAGTTCATACATTATTTTTTGGGTCAACATTTTAAGATGTTTACAAATCATTCCTCTTTGAAGTACCTAGTTAACAAGACAATGTTGGGGGGAAGGATCTATATATGGCTATTATTGTTTCAGGAATATGAGTTTGAAATCATAGTAAAACCAGTAAAGCTAAATGCAAGACCAAATCATCTGTCAAGAATTACTAATGGAGAGGAGCCAAAAAACTTGGAGGAGAATGTTTTTGATGCTAACTTATTTCCTGTTCATATTGCTGATGATTATTTTAGTGACATTGTTGGATTTTTGAGCACATGAATGGCTCCCAAGGAATTTACCATCGCTCAGAAAAAATAGTTGGTAGTGCATACTACACACTATCAGCTGATTGTAGGTCATTTATACAAGCTAGGTGCATATGGAATTCTAAGAAGATGTGTGATGGAGCATTAATGCTCCATGGTGCTAGCAGAAGCACATGAAGGGATAGATGGAGGGAACTATGCAGGAAACCCTACAACATAGAAGGTGTTGCACACATGATTATTGTGGCCTACAATACATAAGGATGCAAAGGAATACTTTCCGACTCGTGATGTCTATTAGAGGGTGGGTGTTGGAATGCGGGTAGACCCATGGTTCAATTCTTACAACAACACACCAACACAACCCTAAATACCGACCCTTTCGGCAACACCTGCGAAGAAAATGAAGTCTCACCTGAGGTAGAGGCAGGGGTGGTTGTAGGAATCAGATGTCTGCAACCTTAGCTGGGACAAAGATCTGTGATTGTAACACCTTAACATAGCACTTAGCAGTTATAGTTCATTAATATCCACTCTTAGTTTATAGCACAACTAAACCCTAACAATAGATCAATGTAGTATTCACACAGATCCAATAGATTCAAGCACTCAACATACCAACATAGATCAGATCTAGCATTCATTCAGATTATTCAACACTAAGCTATCATATTAGATTCTTCTAAGCATATATCAGTGCACTGAGAATTTAACCATATAAACAAGAGAACAAACATAAAGCACAACACAACCACAACACGAGATATACGTGGTTCACCCTCACCCTGGGGCTATGTCCACCAACTCTTCTTATTTCTTTCTTTCTTTCAATCTTCTATATGCACAGAGCCATGATATCTTACTCCGCAGAGGAAAGGAGATCTACGTGCACTCTGCTAGATCCTCCTTCCCTGAGTTACAACACAAATCCTCTTCACAATTTCTTACAATCACTTGCACTTAGCTCTGCAAGTTCTCAACATAACATGCACAAAGCACTTACAAGTTTCACTTACCACAACGTCTAGCATCTCTTCTATCACATAGATCAAACTACTTCCTACATTGCCTAGATTTCTGTTTATGCATTACAAAAGGGACTAAACATGGGTAAACACATGGGCCAACATCCCCATACATGTTACATAAGCCCAAAACCCAAAAATCCCTAAAAAGGGGCCAAGATATTGCAATCTCTACTGCGACTTGCACTCTGCATTCAACAACTTATCGAAGTACCAATAGTAGGTAAAACATGACCAAGGATCCTCAAAACTTGGTTAGGGGACAATAGGCCCCCAACACTCTCCTGTGACTCGTCCAGAGTCACTCTAGTCTGGTATCTCTGCTTCAAAATCCTCGAGCTTGGCTTGATCTTCTTCGACCTGTTTCTGTGCCACGACCTCCTGTTCGACAAACTCTTGGATTAATGCTTCATTGACATCTCCCTCTAAACATTGTTCAGCTGTAGTGACGACTTGCTCCAGTTCTTCTCCTCGGCCTTCAATTTCTGTGAATAGTTGGCAAGCCTCATCCTGTGTTGGTTGGAGCCTCTGAGTCACTTCCATGAATTTTATTTGAATGGTGTGGACCTGTTGTCAAGTAGTGCGCTATTATTGGAATCAATTCATCTTCTCAATGGATGAAAGGGGATTTAACTGTTCCTGTATTGTTTTTGCTTGCTGCTTTCCCTCCTGGAGCTGTGACTCTAGTGCCTTTAGTTCAGGATCCTCAGTGAGTCGCTCATAAGTCTGGGCACTGCGATCACTTAGCTATTTACATTCCATGGTGAGGGCCTTGATTCTCTCAACTGCGTTTTGAGTAGTTTCTTCTCTTTGATCTTGTACATCCGACAAAGTGCTGGGCTCTATTCGTAGCTCCAAGTATGCTATTCTTTGTTGAAGTTGTTGGATCTCTTCCACGAGCTACGCTACTTGATGATCCACTCAGTCTTCTTCCTTTGGCTCTAAGCCTGTCACAAAGTGAAGTGCTCTGTCAATTGATTCTTTGACTCTAAGATGCTCTGTAATAAACTGCTCTTGTTCTTGCTTGACTTGCGCCCTCTCTTCTTCAAACTTGGCTTGAAGGTCATGCTTCTCCTTTTGTGTGACCTAACTTTTCTCTACCATTTCTTCTCGGGATTGTTTAAGGGCCGTTGTGGCCTGGTCTTTCTCATCTTGTGCTCAACGAAAGTGAGCTTCGGTCACATAAGCTAGTATACAGAGTTGGGCAGGCTCATCTCCCAACTCTTGTTCTTCTGATGGCGAGGGCGCAATGGATATTGCGTGGATGTATTGAAGGGCCTGTTGTACCCCTATGAGTTCAACCTCGATCCTGTCATACATCTCCTCCTACTTGGATTCATGTTTCTACAAGATGTCCTATGAGGCATCTGCTACAACTGCGATGATGAAGTCGAATTCATCTACAATGAGCACAGTCTGCATCTTAGTCAAGGTGGCTCTGGATTTATTTCAGGAAGTGGGTTTCATGGGGGAAACCTTTCTTTTCTTCAAGGGACCAGCCTCATCAACAAGATCCCTAGGCAGTGTTACTTCACCTTGCTTCTGCTGATATTCTTTTCCGTTGGTCTCTTCTTGATCTGCTTCGTCATTACCCCTTTGGCCAGGTGATACTGAAGCAGTTTCTTCCGATGCACTGCTCAAATTTTGGACCTCTTTGGTATTCTTATGTCTGCTGGCTCCAACAATATCCTTTGCTTCATGAGTGGTATCATGGCTTCCAATTAGTTCAGGGTATGACATTTCTGTGGGGTCAATGGGGATGAGGAGCTCTGCAGACTAATCCTTGGTTATCTTTTCGAGGTCCTCCTCTGTGAGCTTGTACTATGACTGAAGTTATTCTTTACGCTCATATGCATGCGTAGTGATATAAATGAAGTTTCGATCTATGTGGAACGTCATAAGGGGTCGAAACCGATGCAGGGTGTTTGGAGTCATGTGAGGGACAACTTCGATAGTCCTCTTCAGTTGGAGATAATATGTATGAAATACTACGTTCAACTACCACTATTTTCCCATATCGCTTGAGTACCAGAGCATGGTGAACTTCAAAGTGAGCAACTCGAATGGCTCAATGTCTAGGAAGGTCTCACCTTCCACCATCTCCCAAGGGGTAAATGTGATGAGGATCAGGAGCCAGGTAAAGTGGAACTCATAGACTTGATCCTGAGCCTTATGACAGTCTAATTCCATCTGTTTGATGAAGTACTTCACCCAGTTCATCTGGAGTCCTTCTACACATTTCTCGGCAAGGTCAATAATGAATCCTGTGACCTGTGTAGGTCTGTTCTTTCTCACAAGATTTCCTACGATCAACTGGCAGGCCAGGCGCACTGCGCCATTTTGGATGGAATATACCTTGTAGCCTCATGTTCCCTTTTCTACATCTCCATATGTGTCTTTCATCTTCTGTGCCAATGCACGATTTGTAACCTTTCCTGGGTAGAATTCCTGCGGGTCAGGTCCTTGCATGCTCAATCCGGTGATCCTATGGATCATCATCGGATTGACTGTGATGCATCAGTCTAGCCATAGGTAGTCACCATGGTAACATGAGAGAAGGATCTTAACACACGCGTTAACCTCTCGGTGCCTTCCAAAGTGTGGAATCTTCATTACAATCAAGAGGGTGGACTGCGTGAGGTTCATAGTCCATGGCTGGTGGATTATTTTTGAGTTCTTCCCCTTCGTCCTGGTCAAGTATTTGTAAGGAGTGAGCATACTATGGTTCTTGCGGTCTCCTAGGTTGATGTTTCTAAACTTCAACATCACGATCTTATCCTGTTGTGCTCTAACTGCATGTATCCCCTTCGGGAGGTACGCAGTAACCAAGGTGTAATCAAAGTCTCTTGGAACACTGTCATGACTCACTGTTCCAGGTAGAGGTGGGATATCGTCGGGTAGGATGGTCGGGATTAGCTTCACGTTTTCCAAGTCATCTCAGTGCTTGGATATCTTCTCTGTTGCTGGTCAGGATGGTCTAGATCCATGAGCATTCGACGGAGAGGCTTGCACTCCTGTCATTGATGACTCTTGAATACCTGCGGACATTACTTTCTCAGCCATGAGATTGATGATAACTTCTTCGAAAAATTTCTCTGCGGTGCTGAGCTCGTCTGACATACATGCTTAGATCAGATAACTCAGGTGGATGAATAAGTGCGCAATGCAATGGAACAAGTGTCGATCTCAATAAAGACAGTGCGGTAGCAACGAGTTGGCTTGGATATAATTCAAAAAAGTGTTCTCGGTGCAACAGTTGACGAACTAAGTAGACACGATGTAACAGATCTCTCCAACGGATGAGAGGCCTTAATCAATGCGGTTCTGTTCGTTGTTTCATAGTCCCAATGGTCCGATGGCGAGTCTTCAGGCCATTACTGCTATTATAACTATCCGGTTCATTGGGAAAACGATTATAATGCTTCCAACGACTATATCGCTTCACCATGGAGAAGTGACATGTTGCGTTGTTTTGATATCCCGACAAAGTTCCAGTCTTTCAAACCTTCCTTCTGCGAAGTCCCCTCTGGAACCTTCTGTAACCTTTCTATATTTTCTCTCTTCTTACTGAGCTTTCTAGCCTTCTTCCTGGTGATCTTTGTTTTGGTATTCCTCTTTCCATTCTGATTCTTATCTCCTTTTGGCATAGTAACTTCTCACTGTTGAGATCCTTTCATAAGTTCAGAGAGTAATACATATTCTCTATCTGGGGTAGGTGTTCTACTCATTTGTGTGTCTGGTTGTGTTCTTTCAAATTCGACATCCAAGCTTCTGGTCCTAAGTAGCTTAGATCTGTTCTCCTGTTCTTCAATCAAGTGTGCTATCCTCCTAGTCATAAAATATTTTAATTCTTGCTTCTTCTACTCTAAGACTTCCTCTTCTTTTCTTCTTGCCTGATCCTTTTCAATCCAAGTTTTTCCTAGTAATATAGAAAATGGGGCGTTGTTCTCAACAAATTTAACAACCTAAAAATCTTCCTCTGTCAAAGTTCCATGAGCACTCATAGATATCTGGGTGAGTCTTCCACATAGGGTTATCAAATTTCCTCTAGATAGTCCTATTCCTCCCAATGAAGGAATCATAATAGGATTTCCTAAAGTTTCCCAAGTTCTTTCTGTCATGATATTTACCTGTGTTTCTTCATCCAAAACACATTCAATGTTGAAGTCCCCTATTCTTGCTTCTATGCATTCTTTTTCTTGGAATATCTCTGATAAGTTGATATTTATGTGATCGTTTAGGGTTTCTTTCATTTGTAGCAATACATTCTTCGATTCTTTTTGGGGTTCTTCCATTGTCTCAATTTCTTGACCTCCCTTAGGGGTTTCTTGTCTCATATTCATTCTTTCAAGATTAGAAATCATTCTAGGGAAATTTAAAATTTCATGATCTGTGGATTTACAACAAAGACAACTAGGTCTTCTACCAGGGCATTCCTTAGCAAGATGTCATGGTCTTTTGCAACTGTAATAAAGGGTTAGTCTTCTTTTTATTTTAAATGATTCCCAACCTTTCCTGTACTACGCACTAGGATCATAGTAGGTAACCTACAAAAAAATATTTCTAGGGTCTGGCATCCGTTTGTTAGTCCAAACATTCTTTCTATGCATAGGAATAACACATCTTTCATTATTTTTTTCATATCTACTCATATCAAACCTTTTTTCATTTAGCTGTGACAAAATTTTCAATCTAGAAAATAATTTATCAAACATACCTAGATCCATAATTTTGAAACAAAAATTTCCACTTATCTTACCTTTTCAATCAAAACCTTTCATTGTTCTT
Organism: Picea engelmannii; assembly: GCA_009831015.1. NCBI lineage: Eukaryota > Viridiplantae > Streptophyta > Pinopsida > Pinales > Pinaceae > Picea > Picea engelmannii. Next base: position 62,507 of record ML798823.1, read on the forward strand.
ACCTTTATCAGAGCACAAAGATTTAAGATCTTACCTCTTTAACCAAAACTTCTTACTTTACTTTTATCAGAGCACAAAGATTTCAGGTCTTACCTCTTTTCTTCAGATCTGACTTTTATTCTTGGCACAGAGCTTCAAAGGTCAAGTAGAATACTGCGCACTAGGGAAACAGACCTATGCACAAAGCTTTCTCTCCTTGAGTTCCCAAGAATCACAGTTTCAGGTCCCGACAATGAAACAATTTGTTGGAACGGGGTCAGACCCAAGGTTCAATGCTTACAACAACATACCAACAAAACTCTAACTACCGTACCTTTTAGCAACACCTGCGAAGCATATGAAGTCTCACCCGAGGTAGAGGTAGGGGTGGTTGTAGGACTCAGATGTCTGCAACCTTAGCTGGGGCATAGATATGTGATTGTAACACCTTAATATAACACTTAGCAATTATAGTTCATTAATATCCAGTCTTAGTTTACAACGAAACTAAAACCTAACAATAGATCAATGCGATATTCACACAGATCCAATAGATTCAAGCACTCAACATACCAACATAGATCAAATCTAATATTCATTCAGATTATTCAACACTAAGCTATCATATTAGATTATTCTAAGCATATATCAGTGCACTAATCATTTAACCATATAAACAAGAGAACAACCATAAATCACAACACAACCAAAACACGAGATATACGTGGTTCACCCCCACCCTGGGGCTATGTCCACCATATCTTCTTCTTTATTTCTTTATGTCAATCTTCTATATGCACATATCCATGCTATCTTACTCTGTAGAGGATAGGAGATCTGCGCACACTCCACTAGATCCTCCTTCCTTGAGTTACATCACAAATCCTCTTCACAGTTTCTTACAATCACTTGCACTTAGCTCTGTAAGTTCTCAACATAGCATTCAAAAAACAATTACAAGTTGCAGTTAGCACAGTGTCTAGCATCTCTTTGATCAGATAGATCGAACTACTTCCTACATCACCTATATTTCTATATATGCATTACAAAAAGGGCCTAAACATAGGTAAACCCATGGGCCGACATCCCCATACCCGTTACATAAGCCAAAAACCCAAAAATCCCTAAAAAGGGGCAAATATCCCATGATCTCCTCTTTGAATTGCACTCTGCCTTCGCCAGCCTTTCGAAGTCTCAAAAGTAGGTCAAACATGACCAGGGATCCTCAACACTTTGTCAAGGGACAACAATGGGGAAACCATCTGGAAGGGATGAAATTCTACTTATGCCCTAAGTAACTTTACTGGTATTTGATAAATTGGATGTGGATTTCATTGGACCCATTAATCCACCAAAAAGGATATCAAGAGTGAGATACATCATCAATACAACAAAATATTTAACTAGATTGGAAAAAGCAACTCCAGTGAAGGACTGTAGTATAGAAAATGCAACACAGTTTCTCTTTGAGAACATGGTGACCAGATTTGGATTTCCTAGAATTTTGTTGAGTGACTGGGGAACTCATTTTATTAAGAAGACAATCAACTATGTCAGAAGAATTTGAGATATATCATCAAAAGAGCACACCTTACCATCCCCAGGCAAATGGTACAGTAGAAGCTTTTAGCAAGATTCTAGAGAATGCACTGACAAAGATTTGCAACGTGAATAGGGATGATTGGTATTTGAAGGTATCAACAATATTACGGGATTACATGACTACATGCAATAAAATTATGGGACAAATACCATTCAGAATGGTGTATGGGAAGGAAGCAGTGGTTCCATTGGATTATTTAATACTTAGTCTTTGGATTGCAATAATCACCAGCATGAAAAAAGAAGGTGCTGTGTAGGAAAGATTGGATTAGTTGATGGAGCTGGAAGAAGACAAGGTTTTAGAAGGATTTCACTAGGAAGTACATAAAGCAAAGGGAAAAGTTGACATGATAGGCACATAAAGATGACAATATTTAAGGAAGGAGATCTAGTTCTCCTCTATGACAACATGTATTTGCAACACCCCAGGAATTTAAAAATGCATTGGTTAGGACCTTATCAAGTAGAGGCTATCACAGATGGAGGTGTTGTGCGAATGAAAAATCTTGCAGGGAAGAATCTCAGAGGACTAGTGAACGAAAGTCGACTGAAACTGTATCAAGACATTCGACCTACCAACCTGAGGTGAGAACAGAGAAAAAAAAAGTATGATTGTACATATTGTATATAGTAGATGTTAGAAGAAAATGATAAAAATCCATAAAAAGAAGAAAGTTAACACAAAGACAAAAATATAGGAGAACATTAGAGGTTTTGATGTAATAGAATTGTTATCATTAACAAGTGTTCCACAAAAAAAAAGTGTTGAAAACATTGCACACTGAGAAATAGTTGACATGTATAAAAGTGGAGCATGCAGGAAAAAGTGAAAACTGTCAGTGCGAAAAAACCGTCATTTCGTCGTCCTGCTATAAATTCGAAAAAGGGGGGAAATGTGGTCATTTGTGTTTTTTCAGTAAGGATAAGAACGAAGAGTGAGACAGTGCAAAGTGATAACAACAAGTGGATATTTATGGTCAACAATTCAAATTTCTGCAGGATGTCGCCACCGAGATTCGGAGCATTGAGGAGGGTCGGGCGAAATAAGAGAAGTAGTGCTCAGGTGACACAAAAAGGGATGCAATATATTACCATAGTCATGGATGTGGATGATATTCACACACCAGAGTATGAGACTACTACCACGTAGGTGGAGGAGGAACAAAACCCAACACAGGAGGCCGAGCAACCAGAGGGGAACGCATAGATGACCTAATCCAACACATCAGGGACAAAGGGCCACAACATAGTGAACATGCCACATATTTAGTGCAATAGGGCCTAGAGCCAGAAGTAGGGAATGAAACAGAGCGCCATGGAATACCATAGGTCGAGGTGTCATCCATGCAAGGGAAGAAGAAGGCGCGATCTGAGAGCAATGCGCAAGGAATATCGCACAAATAGGAGGAATTGGAAATCATGATGCCAAAAATCTTCGAGGGAGTGAAGGCCGAGTATGAGATGGTGGGAGGAGTAGATACCATCAAATAATCTGATCATGATGTAGCAAACATAGTCAAATTCCCATATTTGGTACCACAAAACTATTTGGAGAGCAGGGGAGAAGGCCCAGGTGTGCCACTGTTGGAGCATGTCGTTGGCCCTTGACCAAGTTTTGGAGATCCTTGGTCATGTTTGACCTATTTTAGGACTTCGACAGGCTGGTCGAAGGCAGAGCATAAGTCGAAGCGGAGATCGCAGGATCTCAACCCCTTTTTAGAGAATCTTTGGGATTAGGGTTTATGTAACGAGTATGGGGATGTCATCCCATGGGTTTACCCATGTTTATGCCCTTTTGTAATGTATAAATAGAAATCTAGGAGATCTAAGTAAGTGGTGTGATGTTAGGTGCTAAGTATTGTGCTAAGTGCAAGTAATTGTAAGAGGCTTTGTGCTTAGTGTATGTTGAGGCCGTAAAGCTAAGTGTGGGTCATCTATAGTGCTTTGCGTACAGACTGTGTAAGGAGGCTTGGTGTTGTGATATAACTTGGGGAAGGAGAGGAGGCTTGGTGTTGTGATATAAGTCGGGGAAGGAGGATCTGGAAAGGTGCGCGCAACTCTCCTGTCCTCTACGGAGTAGGGTTTTGATGCTCTATTCCTGTAAGAAGATTGACAGAAGATAATAAATAAGAGAAGAGTTGGTGGATGTATCCCCACATTGGGGTGAACCACGTATATCTCGTGTTATGGTTGCTTTGTGCATTCTGGTTATTGTCTTGTGTATATAATTTAATCTTAAGTGCAATAATGAATATTTAGATGAATCTAGTATGATAGCTTAGTGCTTAAGTGATGCGAATAAATGCTAGATATGATATTTTTCCATGTGCTAGGTGCTTAGATGTGTTAGCTCTAGTTGAATACTGTGTTGTTCTATAATTAGGGTTTGGATCTGCGATGTGGATAAGGGTTAAATACTGATGAATGTTAACTGCTAAGTGCTTTGTTAGAGTGGTGTAATCATAGATCTGTGTCCCAGCTAGGTTGCAAACATTTGAGTCCTACAACCACCCCTACCTCTACCTCGGGTGAGACTTCATATGCTTCACAGGTGTTGCTGAAAGGGCTGGTAGTTAGGGATTTTTTGGTGTACTGTTGAAGCATTGAACCCTGGGTCTGCCCTTGTGCCAACAAATGGTTTCGTTGTTGAGACCTGAAACTGTGATTGTTGGGAACTGAAGAAAAGAAATCTCTGTGTGTAGATCTGCTACTTTAGTGCACAGTATTCTACTTGACTTGCGAATCTTTGTGCTAAGAAGAGAAGTCCAATCTGAAGAAAATGAGTAAGTTCTTGAAGCTTTGTGCTCTGAGAAAGGTAAGATAAGTGAAAATTTTTGTTTCGAAAGAATGAATCTAGGTATGTTTGATAAATTTTGTCCTAGTCTGAAAACTAGGGTACAACTAGAAGAAAGAATATTTGATATGAATAGATCTGATAGAAATAATGAAAGGTATGTTATCCCTATGCATAAAAAGAATGTTTGGACTAACAAATGGATGCAGGATCCTAGAAAGAAGTTTTTGCAGGTTAGTTACTGTGATCCCAGTGTGTAGTATAGGAAAGGTTGGGGATCATTTAAAAGAAAGAGAGGATTAACTCTTTTCTATAGTTGCAGAAGACCGGGACATCTTGCTAAGGAATTCCCTGGTAGAGGTCCTAGTTGTCTTTTCTGTAAAGCTATGGACCATGAAGTTTTGGATTGCCCTAGAATGATTGAAAAATTTGAAAAGATGAATATGAGACAAGAAAACTATGAGACAAGCCAAGAAACTAAGGATATGATAGAACCCTAGAAAGAATCAAAGACTCTATTACTACAGATGAAAGAAACCTTGAATGATCACATAGATATCAACTTATAGGAGGTCTTAAAAGAGAAAGAGTACATAGAAACAAGAATATGAGACTTTGACATAGATTGTGTTCTGGATGAGGAAACATAGGTGAATATCATGACAGAAAGAACTTGGGAAATTTTGGGAAAGATTTCTATGGTTCCTTCATTAGGAGGAATAGGATTATTTAGAGGAAAGCTGGTAACCCTATGTGGAAGACTTACCTAGACATATATGAGTTCTCATGGCACTTCGAAAGAAGAAGATTTTGAGATTGTTAAATTTGTTGAGAACAACGCCCCATTTGCTATCTTGCTAGGAAAAACCTGAATGGAGAAAGATCAGATACGAAGGAAACAAGAAGAGGAGGATTTAGAACAAAAAAAGAAAGAACGAAGAGATTTCATGGCTAGGAGAATAGAACACTTACTAGAAAAACAAGAGAACCAATCGAAGCTACTAAGGACCAAAGATATGGACGTCAAATTTGAAAAGACACAGGAAGATTGGAGACACCTGTTTGTACAAGAGAGTAGAGCACCTACCCTAGAAAGAGAAGAAATATTACCCTTGAACCCTATGAAAGACCCTCCACAGTGCAAAGTTATCATGCCAAGAGGATATAAGAACGATAATGGAAAGAGGAAACCATTGATTCAGATCATAGGAAAGAAGGCTAGAAAGCTCAGTAAGAAGAGAACAAAGTTAGAAAAATTGCAAGAAGTTCCAGGGAAGACTTTGTAGAAGGAAGGTTTCTAGAACTCGAACTCCACCGGAATATCAATACAACGAAGATTGACACTTCGCCACGGAGAAACAATATGACTGTTGGAGGCATTATGACCATTAGAGCGATGCTCCAAAATGACTAGAAACACAATTATTGCCGGAATGTTCACCCTTGGACTGTTTGGAGCGTGCCATAATGGATGGAACTGCATTGATTGAAGCGTTCCTCCCCATTGGAAGAGTTCGTTATGATAATATCTATTTGTCTTTTCGATCTTTGCACCGAGAACACTTTTTTCCAATTGTGATTATCTGAGCCCACAAAGAACTAGTTGATTTCGCGTAGTGATCATTGAGACCTCACCATCCATTATGTTACATTGATTATTGTTCACCGACCTCAGATATTAGATATCAAGTGTGCATGTCGAATGAAATTAGCACAACAGAAAAATATTTTGAATATATTCTAATAGACCTCATGGCCGAAAAGGTGATGTCTGCAGGCATCCAAGCCTCATCAACAAGAGGAGTACAAGCCTCCCCATCGACTGCTCATGGATTTGGACCATCCTGAGATGAGACCGAGAAAGAAAAGAAGAAAGAATCACAATGACTTGGCGAATGTGAAGCTAATCCCATTGTTGGCACAGGGGAAGACCCAGGGTTCAATGCTCAAGAGCGCACCAACAAAGCCCTAACTACCAGTCCTTTCGGCAACACCTGTGAAGCATATTTTGTCTCACCCGAGGTAGAGGCAGGGGTGGTTGCAGGAATCAGGTGTTTGCAACCTTAGCTGGGACACAGATCTATGATTATCTTGTTTACAACACACTTAGCATCAATTATTTCCTAACATACATTCATTAATACACTTCGCAGAAAGCACAAAGCACCGCAGTAATTACTCAGATCTAGCACTTAGGAATGATAAACATGTTATACTCAATATATTAAGCACTTAGCATCTTATGTATCACATTTAGCATGCATTCATATCTCATAAGCACAAAGCATCAATAAATGTATCTAAACATATCAGAGCACTTAGCAAGAGAAAGACAAACACATCAGCACAATACATAGAGTTACCGTGGTTCACCCCCACCCTGGGGATACGTCCACAAAGTCTTCTTTATATTATCTCAATCAAGCAGTTATAACACAGAGATTCAATGAACCTTACCCCACACATGACAAGAGATCTGCACAACTCACTAGATCCTCTTTCCTTGGGTAGATCTGAGCACTAAGCCTTCTCACACTCTATGCACTCAACACTATTACAACACACACAGATTACAACACGCACAGAGCTCTTAAATTCACACAGACTTCTGATCACATAGATCCAACTTATGCACTAAGCCATCGACTAGATAGGGCCTCCTTCTTACATGGCCTAGACCTCTATTTATACATAGAAAAAGGCCTAAATAATGGTTGACATCCCTTGCCCATTACAATATTCCCAAAAAAACCCAAAAAGGTTCCACAAAAGGTGGCGAGATCCTGCGATCTCCACTTCTCTATGAGCTCCATCTTCAATAGGCAGTCGAAGTACCAAACGGTCAACTATGACCAAGTATTCCTCAAAACTTGGTTGAGGTCCAACATGCCCCCAACACTCACCTATGACTCATCCCGAGTCACTCTTCTCTAGGTAAGTCTGCCTCGAAGGCCTCAAGCTTCACTCAAGATACTTCGACCTATTTCTTTGCTAATACTTCTTGCTCAACATACTCCTGAATGAGTGCATTACTAACTAGTCATTCTAAGCGCTTCTCTAATGTGTTCACGACATATTCCAGGTTTGTTCCTTGGATCTCAATCTCTAAGAATAGTTTACATGCCCTATCCTGCAAAGGTTGAAGTTGCTGCATCACTTCGATGACCTTACTCTGGATCATATGAATCTGCTGCTGCACGATGCACTGTTCGTGGGACTTCTTCATTTTCTCTATGGTCGGTAGGGCCTTCAACTGTACCTATAACTTCTTGACTTGGTATTTCGCCTCCTGGAGCTATGACTCTAATTTATGCAATTCAGAGTTCTCAGATAGGTTCTCATGTATTTGCGCACTTCTACTACTTAATTTCTTACATTCTTTAGTGAGTGCCTTAATCCTTTCTACTGTACTTTAGGCATTCACTTCTCGTCAGTCATGTTCTTCTTGTGGAGTACTCGGTATAGCTTGGAGCTCTAGTTGTACTACTCTTTTTTGCAGTTGCTGAATGAATTCAACAAGCTTTGTTACTTGACATTCTATGGGTTCTTCTGCCTTATGTTCTAATCCAGTCATAGATCAAAATGCTATGTTGACTTCTTCTTTGATCCCAATTTGCTTCGCGAGAAGTTGCTCCTTCTCCTTTTGGATCTTTGCGCGTTCTTTATCAAACTTCTCTTGGATGGCCTCCTTCTCTTGTTGTGAAGCTTGTAACTGCTATATGATTTCATCGTGTGCGTGCTTTAGGGCCTAGGTGTCCGATGCTGTTACTTATTCTGCTTTCCAAAGGCATACTTCGACTAGGTCGGCAATCCTGTGAAGTTGAACTGACTAGTCTCTTGCTTTGGCTGTTCCTTCTGGAATAGGCACAGTGGAGACTACACGGTTAAACTGGAGGGTTCGCTGTACTCCTTGGAGCTTGGTTTCAATTCTTTTGTACATCGTTTCTTGCTTGGCCTCCTTCTTTTCTGTGATCTCTTTTATAGCTTCATTCAAAGTCACGAGGAGAAAGATGAAGTCATCTGGATTGAGCGTGGTCTTCATCTTGGTCACGGTCACTTTGGATTTCTTCTTAACATAAGACTTCAAAGGTGATCCTTTTCTTTTCTTTAGAACTTTGACTTCATCTTCTGGTTGTTGTTCAACTTATTCTAGGTATTCGTCATTACCTTCTTCATCTGGTGTGATGGAAACTGTCCTTACAGAGCGGCTATCCACATCTTGAACTTCTTCAGTTTTCTTCGTCTCCTTTGTCTTATTTGTCTTGTTTGTCTTCTGCGTCTTACTGGGCCCAGGTGTGTCCTACGCAGCTTCTGGGCTACTGATATCTGAAATATCCGCTGGATTTGCTGCAACGAGGAGGTTCACCGTCCATTCCTTGGTGATATCTTCAAGGTCTTCTTCTGTCAGTTTATAATAAGACTACAACTGTTCTTGGTGCTCATTAGTGCGTGGAGTTAGGTATATGAAGTGGTGGTCCGCACTGAACTTCATTAAGGGTCTGAATTTGTGGACTGTTTTTAGAGTAATGCGAGGTGTGGCTTGTATCACAGTCTTCAACTGGATGTAGTATCTGTGAAAGAGGGAATTCGACTACCATTGCCTACTCATATCTGTCGTGTACCACAATGTAATGAACTTCACAGTCAATGGTTCAAACGGTAGGGTTTCAGGAAAAACGACATCCTCTGGCATCTCCCATGCTATGAAGGCAATCAGGATGAGAAGCCAGCTAAAGTGGAACTCATAGCCTTGGTCTTGCGCTTCTCTGCAATCCAATTCAAGTTGATCTGCTAAGTACTTTGCCCAGTTCATTTGGACTCCTCTACGCATTTTCCTACGAGATCAACTACAAACCTAGATACTTGCATCGGTCTGTTCTTGTGGACTAACTTTCCATTATCATCTGATAGGTGAGGCGCACTGCGCCACTGTCAATAGAGGTTACATTGTAACCTCGCGCGCCTTTTTCAACATTTCCATAGGCCTCTTTAATCTTCTGTGAAAGAGCGTGATCCACGATCTTTCTAGGGTAATAGTCTTGTGGGTTAGGGCCCTGTATGCTCAACCCGATGATCTGATTGATTAGTGCCATATCAATCGTTATACACCGGTTCAACCAGAGATATCATCCATGGTAGCTCACTAGTAGAAATTTTATGCAGGCGTTCACCTCCTGGTGCCTGCCAAAGTGTGGAATCTTCATTACATTAAGTAAGGTGGACTGCGTGAGGTTCATTTTCCATTGCGGAGGGACGATCTTGGAATTCTTCCCCTTTTTCATCGTCAGATACTTGTGCAGGGAAAGCATACTGTAGGATTTTCGGTCACCAAGGTTGAAGTCACAAAACTTCAATGTTGCGAGCTTGGTCATCTCAGTGCGAACTGCACGCACACCCTTCGATAGGAACATAGTGATCATAGGATAGTTGTAATCTCGGGGCACACTGTCATGGTTGATTTCACCTTTCAGAGGAGGTATGTAAGAGGGCAAGATGATCAGGATCAGCTTGGCATTCGCGATGTCATATCTATGTTTAGTACGTTTCTCAGCGGTCTGTTGGGATGGTCCAGCTCGAGCAGTGGATGGAGAAGCTGCTAGTCCTCTTGACGACAAGGCTTGGACTCTAGTGGACATTCCTCTTTCCGACATAACTCTTTTGGTTCTTAAGCTAGTGAGTACTTCTCTCACCAATTCTTTTTCTGCGCTAAGCTTGTCGGACATGTAAGCTCAGGATCACTTTCTCAGGTTGTCGATGGGATGAAGGTACCGTAATCGAGTAGAGAGCAAGGAGGGGTAGTCACTATTTCAGAATGCGGGTATTTTGTGAGCTCAAGATCTGAATTGGCAAAAGTGTCTTCCGGGCATGGCGTGACTGGATAAGTAAGTAAAATTGTAACAAACTACTTTCAACAGATAGGAGGGTCCATTAACTCTTGATCTGTCCATTATGGCGTAGTCTAACGGTCAGGTAATAGGTCATAACTTTATTTCGAGCCGTTTGGGCCATCAACGGAACGTGTATATCTTCATCTAACAACTATATTACTTCAACATGGCGAAGTTCCATATGTCGTTGTTCTGCTATCCCAACGAAGCTCAAATTGTACATGTTTTCCTTCTGCAGGGTTTCTTCTAGAATGTTCTATAATTTCTCCAACTTCGCTTCTTCTTCATGAGTTTCTTAGCCTTCTTCAAAATGAGCTTCATCTTGGTAATCCTTTTTTCATTTTGATTCTTTTCTTCTATTGGCATGGTAACTTCGCAGTGCTGAGATTCTTTCTTCAGATCCACGGGTATTACTTGTCCAACATATTTTTCGGTCCTTTGTGGTTCTTCTAGCATCCTGTCAACTTCGTCATCCAAGTTCCTGGGGTCAAGAACCCTTGATCTATTCTCCCATTCTTTAATCAACTATGCGATCCTTCTAGTCAGGAAGTCTCTTAACTCTTGTCTCTATTGTTCTAGGTCCTTTTTTGCTTCCTATTTTCTGGCTTGACATTTCTCAATCCAAGGTTTACCAAGTATGTTATAATCCTAATTTGCACCATACATGCTTACCTGCCATCATGCCATCTCAGATCCCTTCTTTTCCAAAGCACTGTTGAACAACTCTTTAAAAAACCTCTTTTATAAGGGCCCACACGCCCTACTCCATTACTGCATGCGTGTACATGCTAGTTGACCTAAAACAACCCACGTGTACCTACAAAAGAACGAAAAAAGTAAAGTTTCCAACGAAACACACAGCTTTGGGTGAGTTAACTAAATCTTCCAGCCATGCATGGCCGAGGTTTTGTCCAAATACCTAGCTTCTTCTAGCCTATAAAAGAAGGGTTAGGGGTCCTATTTGGAAGAGGAGAATAAGAGTAAAGAAACTCTACCCAATTGCACATTACCATTGTCCCAACCCTTTATCCATCCTTGTGAAAAGAGAGATACAAAGAAAAGAAGTTGGAGGACATTTGAAGAGGAGCCTAGGATCAGGTTCGCGGAGCAGTGGCCGGTCTCGACATTGTAAGTTGATTCATTAAAGTTAATAATAAAGAAATGATTTTCCCATCCCACTATATGAGTTCTTCATAAGTTTAGTGAATATATGTTTGAATATCTAACCCATTAATCTGTAGAAAAAATGCATGTAGAGTTTTTTGCTTGTTTTGTACACAGATCCGGAACAAGGTATGTTCATTTAACCATGTATTTTCTTAAAAGAAATGGGAATTAAGTCTGGGATGATAGTAGAAAGTAGGATTCTTTCGGTCTTATCTGCATGCATAATATAACCCTAAATGCTAGTCCATAGGGGTATTTCCCACCATAACAGAATTGGCGACCATACTGAGGAAGTCTCTAGGGTTCTTGGGAATATTTTTGGGTATTTTTAAAAGACTGGTTTTCTTTCCTATTTTTTGAAGTTTCTGCAAAGTCTGAGCTAGCAAATATTCTGGTCTTCCATACCAGCTATCTCTGTTTCTTTGTTTGACTATGTTTTTTTGAGACCCACAGAGGTACACGCGGCCTGCATAAGGTTTGCACGTGTGTACCCACGCCCTACTTTCTTACAGCCCACGTGTAAATGCTAGTTGAAGAAGTAACAGTAGCGTGTATGATTCCAGAATTGTTTTGGAGGTAGTCATCCTCTTCCCTGTCAGAATAAGTCATTCTCAAGGTTTTTCTGGAACTCTTTCTAGTCTTGGTTGTTTGCAGTCTATAGCTTAGGGTTCATCTCAGATTGGTTTATTTTACGAATTTTTCCTTACATTGTTTTTCTTTTTTCTGTTAAAGAAAGTGTCTAAGCCTTCAAGATATCCTAAATCTCAGTATCAATGGTCTCTTCCTAGTTTGGATTGTCTGTTTTTATTTGTTTCAAAGTTTTAGAGATACATGCGGCCTGTATAAGGCCATCACGTGTGTACATGCCCTATGACTCTACACAACTCACATGCACATGCTTGCTGTGGAATTGTTAGCAGTGGGCTTGTGAAGGATAGTTTTTGTTGAGGGTGAGGCAGTCATCCTTTCCCTTGACAAGAGTTATACCTATTAGGTTTTTTGAATCTCTGTCCTAGCATTCAGTAGCTTAGGGTTGATCTAAGCCATAGCTTTCTTTTTTCATTTAAAAGTTTTTCATCAAAATTTTCTCTAGGGTTTTTAGACAAGTGTGAGAGTCGTTTTTTAAGTTGCTAGTGTGTGATTTCTTGAAGTGATTCTTTGCGATCTGGGATTAGGAAAAAAGTTTTTCTTGGTTTTTTACTTGTTGATATTTTTCCTTTTTGCTTTTTGAGCATTCAAATAAAAAAAAAATCTTCCATTTCTTTGTTTGGTTGAAAAGTGTTGTTTTGCATTAGTAACCAGGGAAAAGTCTTTTCTTTCATAAGTTCTTGTTAGTTTTATTAGATCGTAAGTAGCTCGTAGTCAAGTGAAATATTTCTTTGAATTTACTGTTCAAAAGATCTTAAAAAATAAAAAAAAAATAAAAAAAAAATTGAAAAGTTGTTGAAAATTTGCGTTAAGTGAAGGTTTTTGTTTCTATCTTTTTGTTCATTTTTACTTTCGTCTTTAAAACATCACTAGTTTCAATTTCATACCCTTTGACATAAGACAAGAGATAAAATTAACGCTAAATCTAAAATTTATTAGACTTTTATGTTTGTAGGGTTAACCAACTAGTTCAAGATTAGGGCCTTGGATTAGGTTGGAGAGGAAACTCTTCAAGGCCATTAAAATCAAACATTGGAGTCTGAGTTAGGGAGTGTCCAAGTCTAGTATCGTGAAATTTATCCAGGACCCCCCTCTAACACAGGGGATAAACATGAGGTTGCGTGCAGAAAGGAAGAAGAGATAACCCCTCCAAAACTGGACCAATCGTAGTGGAGAACACATATAGAGGGCTTGTCTTGGGATTCCGTCGATTTCATTTGCCACGGAGATTCATGGGTCTCGAATCCATTCGAGGTCCTCAGTTGTCTTATATACCACTTTCTCTCGATTCCCTTGACAGGTTTCAGGCTCGATACCCTGCTCATTGTGGTCTACCCGACTTTCGACTGTACCCGCCTGGTGACTGTTCGCGCGCTGGCAACCTAGTTGCCTATCTTTTTTAGGGACATACACATGTGACTGCAGGGGTATACCGTGGTACCTAGGACATACATCAAGCCATGCTTTGCAGAGTATACCTGGAGGGTGCTTCCATGTTCGAGTTTCACTTGCACCGGTAAGTTGCTCTAGTGTTGGTTGTTGTAATTGTTCTTCCAATTAATTTACTGTTTGCATGTCTTATCTTATAGGGACTTTTTTTAGTGTGTATTTTTTTGAACGAATAGAATGCCCTAGAGTGTCTTTGATCTTCTCACATAGTGGAGGATCATGAGCTCCTCCGGTCACGAAGGCTTCTTGGCCTGCCGTCGGTTACACTAGAGCCACCCCCACCACCACTAAGGCGAAAGCTAGACCAACAAGGGTCTTTTGAAGTGACCGGGTTACAAGAAATTGTGCCTGACCAACATCCAGAGGAATCGACCATTTTATACCTTGGAGTGAAATATTTTGTTTTGGTTGAAACCTCCACCACTGATCTTTCAACACCCACCATCGTACCGATTCATCCATATGAGTGCCAGACAGTGTCTCACGTAGAAATGGAAACAAATGCTGTTACTCCTTCTGGGAATTCTTCAATTCCCACTACGGTTGTTGTTACCCATGATTTTGGTCAATCTTGATGGTATATTGATGATGGTGTACTCAAGCTCCTCATAAGAACTTTCTCTTGAGAAAATTGACATTCATCTCTTTCCAGAAAACTTACTTTTGAAGAGAGTTCGTAGGTTGCTAATATCCTAGGGTGCGAGAATGACCCATTCTCGCAGGCTGCCTTAAGCTAGGGTGTGAAATTCTCGCACTGTGCTACGTAGCTAGGGTGCGAACTTGTTCTAAAGATTGGAAAAAGATGAAGTCTCGAAGGTTCTAGAAGGGAATCTTCTAGAAGAATGGGTTGGCATTCGAATGGTTATCCTTTTACTGGGTTCCCTGATATTGTGGGATCATTCTTATCCAAGTAACCATCTCATTCTCTCCTATATATTGATGTAATTCTCATGGAAAAGGTTAAGTAAGATTCATTGGAGAATTGGTGAAAGAATTATGTGAAGGACCTAGATTGAACAGGAGCTTGGAGACTCTAGCAAGTCTATCAAGAGGATTTGATCTTCTTCATACAAGGATCGAGCAAGTGTGTGTGTGTTGGAGCCAAGAGCCACTGAAAGGAATCTTGTGACATCAAGACAATCAGGTTTTATCTTCTACTTTCGATTAATATGATACAGTGGCATGTCCTTTTCCCATAAAGTCATTCTAACTCTATTGTGTAATTCCTTGATCATACACATAAGTTGACAGTTGAATATATTTTGCTATCTTCACTTTAGTTGGTTTATGTTGTCTTGGTCTTGACCTCACAAGAGCACCGGAGCGAAGCGGGAGCAACAGAGACCCTAGGAAGCGATACAAAGGTATGTTACTTGTTCCTCCCTACTAGCTAATTCAATGGTCAAAACTTAGGGAAAGAGTCATGTCCTGTCTTGTTTTGTTCTAGATCCAGGTGAATCTAGGGAGATCTGTTAGTGTCCGCACCTACCGATTAATACGATAGCAAAATTGGCGACTCCACTGGGGAGATAACCCGTTTTATTTGTGGTTTTTGGTATTTTTCCTTGGCCATTTTCTCTTGCCTTACCTTTCTCCATTCATATCAATCTCTGAGTCTTCAGGATACCCTGATAGACCCTCTCGGTTCAGAGGCCTCTTCAAATTTTGTGTCTTTTTCCAAAAAATTGCTTAGTTACAGACATTCTCGCACTGTCCCCCACAGTGGCCTGCGAGAATGTATTGAGTTCACATCCTGCTTTTAGGTCTAGTGCGAGGTTCTCGCACTCTGCTCAAAGCTAGCCTGTGAGAATGACCCATTCTCACACTGTGTAATACTGTTAGCCTGTGAACCCTCTTTTTCAAAATTTTGGATTTGAGATTTTTGCATTTTCAGCTGCCCAGATTAGTATAGGTGCCTGAAAAGAGCTTCTTGGACCATTGGTTGATGTTTTCTTGTCTTCCTTTTTGTGCACGAATAGTCTTAGGAAATCAAAGGCTCTTCCTGTCCATTTTTCTTGACTTTTGTTTCTTGACTTTTCTCGGCAAAGATATACTCTCTGAATTTGGAATCTGAGTGTGCTTGTTTGGTTAAGAACCGATGATTGGTTGAAAGTTGAGCTTCTTTGTCTTCATCATTTGCTCATTATTTGAAAAATCATTTTTCTCATGCAATTGAAAAGACTAGTTTGGTCTGCTTGTTATTTTTGTTTCCATTGAAAGATTGGTTTGGGTTTTTGTCTATTGCTTGTTCATTAGTTGTTGGTTTTCTTCACTCTCACCATATGTTGTAGTTCCTTTTTGAAAAGTGAACAACGTTTTTCTTTGAAAATCATTTTCGTCTTCGAAAGTATTGAAAATCAATTGTTGAAATTATTGAAAAGGAAACAATAGAGAATTGTTATTTTTGCGTGATTTGTTGCAATTTCATTTTAAAGGAAATTGTGTATTGTAGTTCAAGGTTGATCCAGAAATATTATCTTTCCCTCCCGTACATAGGATTCATTTAGCGAAAATTGATATATTTCATTCTCATCCATGCATTGTTGGGTCAGAATCATACAACATCAGTTTCATCTCCGCTTCCTTTGAGTAACAACAACTCTTAATAACACTGCGCAATTGTAAAATTTAACTAGTAACTCTTTTCTAGGGATCTATTACACCAACATTTAGCTAGGCTAGCACTTTGGAATAGGAAGAGAGATACACTCTCCAAACAACAACACACACAATAGCATCTTGTGTTAAGGAGTGTTAAATTCCATTTACAACATCTTGTCCTGGGAAGCCCTTCTCACACAAGGGTCAAACACAAGGTCACATTGATATTGATAGAGTTACTCACCCTGCTTTGTTGATATCAATGTAGAGATTGCACGTATTACGGGGATCACTTGGAGGTATACCCACAATGATGAGTGGAAGCCTTTTGAGTTGATTTCGGGCTAGATACCTTGCCCTTGCGTGTGGATCAGACTATCGACTGTCCCCCCAGGTTTTATTATTATCGGTGGTAACCTTAGCGGCCTATCTTTCTAGGGTCTTACACAAGGTGACTATGAAGGGGAAAGTCTTCATGATACCTGGAATCGACGTTGGCCAAACTCACTCGGGCTCCTTGGAGGGTATACCCATGATTATGTGTGGAAGCTTGCACCAGGGTGTAAGTCCGTTAAGCAGGTCGTCCGCGTAACTTTTACACCCTAGCCCAGCCCCTTCTCGTCTCGTTGTTGCGACGTTGGATTTCATCACCATCTAGTAACTTCAGAATTAGAAGGTCTTGTTTGCTTGGTGTTGTTTGCTATATTTTTTTTACTAGCGCGTGCTTTTTGTTTACCAAAGTTGACCATACGATTTTCTTTGTAAGTTTGTCACTCGTTTACAATAGCTCCTCCACGTCGTTCACGTAGAATGCAGGGTTTATCTCCAGAGCATTTGGAAGGTTCTCAACCCTTGCCTACAAGTTCACTTGAAGGGTCTCCTCAGCAAAGTGAAGTCCTAGCCGTCACCATGCCACAAGTGGAATGAACTGAATCTCTAGAACCTTTCCAAATTACCAAAACGCAAGAGGAATTTCGAATTCACCCTGATTCTGAGCGACCGTTTAGACGATTGAATTCTTCCGGAGACTTAGTTGTTGTGTCTTTTGGATCACCAGTTGGACCTTTTCCAAGCATAGAAGGCCAAGATCCTTTTTGGTCTACGTGCATTTTTCGACGGGAACTTTTTGGTCCAGGCTCTCTTGTGATTTCTGAAATCATCTCACCTATGATTTCCAAAATTTCTAGTCCAGAGATAGTACCTTTTACTACCGCCTGTTACTTTCCTGGTACGGATGCCCCGCGATATGACCACATATTGACCATCCCTATTGAAATGGACCATCATACAGATACTACGAGTGTTCACACCGGGTTTACCATGGTTAGTCTCACCCCCATCAACACACAATGAATGACCAACGTCACCCCAACACTACCACCTAGATACCGTACGTTGAATTCTTCCATTCCCACTCCTACGCAAACCCCATCTGGCTCTCCTAGTGGTCCTTCTTCTTCTGGGCACTCTCTTCCAAGTTTTATTCTGACACTCCCTCAATTTCCTTTTGGAGGATCTCTCTCATCCTCCACTGGCAGTCTTAATCCTAGTGGCACTATTCCGTCATTCACACCAACTTACCAGATTCTCGTCAGTGGACAATTTCACCAAGGTGGTATGACTCAACTCCCTCTCAGCGGGAAAATACCTATTGGAACGCAAATCCCAATTGGAACACAACCTCCAATTGGAACTCTACCCCTAATTGGAACACCACCTTCGATAGGAGGACCGACCCCACCTTATGGACAAAACATACCTCCATCCTTGGCCCAATATTGGAATCAGTTGATACAACATCCTCCTCAATCGACTGGGGGGCAACAGTTTCTGAATGCATCTAAGATACCCCCTAGTATGGTCCAACCATATCTAGGTACGTTCAATCCCATTTGGGGTTCAAATGCTCAAACTCACATCCTTGTTCCAGGATACAATCCCATAAGCTACTATCCTCTCCAAACACCACCGAATCTACCTGGGTCTTCACATTATATGCAGACTGCTTATGGTCCTATTGGTTTTTCGATGAGGCTTCCTCCCCAAAGCCACCAGCACCTGTAGGTGAATCAACAGTTACCATTTTTGGCCACTTTGGATCTTTCGGATTTGTCAAGGATTTTAAATGATCCAATTCGTCACTCTACCCAATGGCCTGTTATACCAGCCAAGCTACCATCATACATCCCTAAATTTGATGGCAAAGCGGGAGAGGACCTGAACAACCACGTCATGACTTTTCACCTCTGGTGTTCATCCAACTCGTTGATGGATGACTCTATTCATTTACATATTTTTCAACGAACCCTCACAGGTTCTCCTGCGAAGTGGTATATTGAATTGCCATGAGGTTTCTTCGTTGACTTCAATACCCTATCTATGGCTTTCCTCACACACTACCAGTTACCAATCCATTATGAAACGGGGATCGATATTTTGAGTTCTTTCAAACAAAACAAAGCCACTCATATATCCGATCACATTCATGAGTGATGATGGAGACGATGTCTCATCAAACTCGAACTCCCCAATCAGTTGCTGGCAGAGTGGTTCACCAAATCCTTTGTGAACAACATCGGTCGTGACATCACCATGGGTGGAGTAGTCATGGAAGAGAAGGCCATAATTCGTGCTCAATACCTTGACCTCGTTTACTCACAAATAGGTACCCTTTACGATTTACTACCTGACTTACCTTGTCCTTCCACTTCCACCACTTCAACTACTCCAGCTGCTTCTCATGCAACCGATGGTGTGATTGGCACTTTCTAGGCCCAACCAAATTCTGCTCCAAGAACCAATCCCAAACCTGCTTCTTCTAATGTTCAAAATGCTCCATCTCCTGCCCCTCCCACCGGAAAGAATTTTGAGGTAAATGCAGTTCAATATACCCCAGCCAGTAAAAACAAATCCAAAAAGGGAAGGGGTAAGATTAAGGAGGACAAAAATAATTCTCAAGCAGAGCGACCCAAAACTACACCTGTTGATGACCGGGATAAACGCAAACCTCGATACCCTTGTCTTATCTGTGGTGATGATCACTACATGAAGGATTTTCCATGACGTGCCGAGGTCACTAAGTTCCTTCAAAGAGACCCAAAACCACCTGCTCCAGCTGTTTTGTCCCAACCCTTCCCGTCTCAACAACAGGATCAGTTGGTCATTCATGACCAACCCTCATCTTCTACTACATCCTATGTATTGATGTGTACTAGCGATTCAAAGAAGAACGACATTGCACTCACCACTCGAGCCAAATATTATTCTCCCTCTAAAGAGAAGGTTGATGACCTACCTCCTTCATTGGTACAACTCTCTCCCGTGACTCCACCTACCAATGGTCCTCTTCATCTCGAACGATCGAGCCTTGACACAGTTCTTCGACCCCCCCCAAAGGGCATCACTCAAAAATCGGCTTTCAATCCTCATTCTTGTGCTGCCCAGAACTATAGCATTGTTGAAGATCTAGCCTAAGCACCTTCTGCGATGTCAGCCCTCGAAGTCCTTCAAAGTTGTCCCACACAACGGAAGGCACTGTTGAAATCTATCGGTGGAATCGATCCGACGGATACGAACTTAATAATTTTTGACTTGGAAGATCACATTCCTAGGTTACCCCCTCAACTCGCATTCCAGATCCAAGTGATTGTCTTTGAATTTTTTTTTTTCCGAACCATTCTCGATGAGGGTGCCTCGACATGTGTCATGTCTCTTGCCTGCTGGAAAGCCATTGGCTCTCCCTCTTTGAACAAATCCCAAAACACTCTCAAAGCCTTCAATGGCTCTGGTTTTAATCCCTACGATGTCCTTCCTTCATTTCCTATCACGTTAGAAGGCAAAATGGTCCAAGTTGAAGTGGAAGTCTTTGATGCTCCCCTTGATTACAATCTTCTGCTTGGCTGCAGCTGGATCGATTCCATGCACATAGTTGTGTCGACCCTTTTTCATGTGGTACGTTTCCCACATCAAGGAAAGGTTGTCACTGTTGACCAACTAGCCTTCTTTAATTCCGATACCCGTACTGGCAACATACCGTTCATCGCTAAAACAACACCGAGTTATGAGAACGTCGGTGTAGGACTTCTCAAAGACTCTTCGTTAATGGGTACTTTCCTCATTCCACCGCCCAATGTTCCATGCTTGTCTGTTTCTTCAATCAGCATGATCTCCACCTCGATTCATGAACTTCCCACGTCTCACGACCCATGGATAGTACCCGACCCTGGAGATCATCTTCATTATGGCGACGAAATGCCGTTAAGTCCAGTCAAATCTGCCTATCAGGCCATTCAATCGACAACCCCTTCTACCCTCTCTCTTGGTGCGTTATCTCCAGATCCCTTCCGTGTCATTTTTCCCACAGACGAGATGATTATGTCTATTATGGAGGACACCCCTTGGGATGATGGACATCATCATTCCATCCTCTTCCTGGAGAAACATACCATTGAGCAATACCAATGGGTCTCGACCCCGTTGACCATTGTCATCATATCAACTGTTCCCGAGTCCGCACACGATGTGTTTTCTGAAGGGAACTTAAGAAATATCTTGCCCACTATTCCCCTCGACATATCTGTCAATCCTGGGATTGTCGAAAATGTCCATATCGGAGCTTCGTGTTCTTCTGACGAAATTGTCACCTACACATCCCTTTTCAAAGAGTTTTGTGACATCTTCGCCTGGAGCTACGAAGAAATGCCAGGTATTGACCCTGAGATTGTGATACATGAGATCAAGACATACCCCGACGCTAAACCTGTCTGGAAATACCTTCATCCTGTTCACCCATGTAAAGTGGCTGCTATCAAGCTTGAAGTCAAGAAACTTCTCAAAGCCGACTTTATTTACCTGGTGGCTCTCACTGACTGGGTTTCCAATCTTGTCCCGATCGACAAGAAACAAGGCACAATTCATGTATGCGTTGATTATAGGGATATCAACAAAGCTTGTCCCAAAGACAACTTTCCTACCCCCTTCATCGATCAGATTGTCGAGGATTGTGCCAGAAGTGAAATCTTCTCTCTGATGGATGGTTTCTCCGGGTATAATCAAATAAACATTGTTCCTGAGGATCAACATAAGACCGCTTTTATTTGTCCTTGGGGTACTTTTGCCTATCGGAAACTCCCTTTCGGTCTCAAGAACGCTGGTACAACTTTTCAATGCGCTATGTCTTATTCTTTCCATGATATCAAGCACATCATTCAACCATATCTGGACGATTTACCCGCTCACTCAATGCGCCAAGGCGATCATCCAACCCACCTCCGAGCCATTTTCCTCCGCTGTCGGTTCTACCATATACGTTTGAATCCTCATAAGTGCATTTTCTGTGTGGAATCCAACCGACTTCTAGGTTTTATCGTTTCCCGTCAAGGGATCATGGGGGATCCTTTAAAGGTTGAGGCAATCCTTAATCTCCCTCCTCCTTCTACACTTCGCCAGTTACAAATTTTGTAGGGGAAAGCAAACTTTCTTTGTCGTTTTATCCCAAATTATGCCAAGATAACTCGTGGATTTACGTGGCTCCTCAAAAAGGGTTCAGAGTTCGTCTGGGATACCATTGCCAACAATGCTTTCGAAGCTTTGAAATTATCCCTAACACATGTTGCGCTTCTCTTTCCCCCCAATTATAGTCACGATTATTTCCTCTACCTTGCTGGCTCAGATTACACCATTGGTATGGTTCTCATCCAAGAGGATGATGCTAACGACGAACATGTTATATACTACTTGATTCGAAGTCTAACGCCTACTAAAATCAAGTATTTACATGTCGAAAAACTGGCCTTGGCGGTCATCCAATGAGTGGCGATGGAGACGACGTCTCATCAAACTCAAACTTCCCAATCAGTTACTGGCAGAGTGGTTCATGAAATCATTTGTGAATGACATCGCTCGTGACATCAACATGGGTGGAGTTGTCACAGAATAACAAGTGATCAGTCGTGCTCAATACCTTGACCTCATTTACTCACAAACGGGTACTCTTTACGATTTACTCCCTGACGCACCTCGTCCTTCTACTACTGCTACTTCAACTACTCCTGTTGCTTCTCATGCAATTGATAGTGTGATTGGAAATTTCAATGTCCAACCCCACTCCACACAAGCCTCTAGCACCAACCCCAAATCCGTTGCTTCTAATGTTCAAAATGCTTCGTCGCCTTCCCCTCCCACCAGAAAGACTTCTGAGGTGAACTCTATTCACTCTACCCCCATCGGAAATAATAAATCCAAAAAAGGGAAAGGTAAGAACAAGGAGGATAAAAATAATCTGCAATCTGAGAATACCAAAACACAACCTGTTGACGATAAGGATAAGAACATACCCCGATACCCTTGTCTTATCTGTGGTGATGATCACTACACTAAGGATTGTCCAAGACGAGTCTAGGTTACTAAGTTCCTTCAAGGGACCCCGAAACCATCTACCCCTACCGTGTTGTCACAACCCTTCCCTTCTCGACAACAGGCCCAATTGGTCATTCATGACCAACCTTCCCCCTCCACTACATCCTATGTATTAATGTGTACAGGTGATTCAAAGAAGAATGACATCACACTTACCACTCGAGCCAAATATTATTCTTCCTCTAAAGAGAAGGTTGATGAAATACCTCCTTCATTGGTCCAACCATCTCCCACGAATCCACCTACCAAGGGTCCTCTTCATCTCAAACGACCGAGCCTAGATATAGTTCTTCGTCCTCCCCCAGGAGGTGTTGTCCGAAAGTCTTCTTTCAATCCTCATGCGTGTTCTGCCCAGAACTACAGTATTGTCGAAGATCTGGCCCAAGCACCCTCCGCGATGTCAACCCTCAAAGTCCTTCAGAGTTGTCCTACACAACAGAAGGCACTATTGAAAGCTATTTGTGGAATCAACCCCATGGATAGAAATTTAATTATTTTTGAATTGGAAGATCACATTCCAAGGTTATCCCCTCAACTCACTTTTCAAATACAAGTTATTGTCTCCGACAAGAACATTTGTAGAACAGTTATTGATGAGGGTGCCTCGACATGTGTCATGATTATTGCCTGCTGGAAATCCATTGGATCTCCTCCCTTAACCGAATCACACAACACGCTCAAAGCCTTTAATGGCTCTGTTTTTAAGCCTTACGATGTCCTACCTTCATTGCCTATTACGTTAGAAGGCAAAATGGTCAACGTGGAAGTTTAGGTCTTTGACGCTCCTCTCGATTACAACCTTTTACTTAGATGTAGCTGGATTGATTCCATACGTGAAGTTGTGTCCACTCTTTTCTGTGTCGTATGTTTCCCACATCAAGGAAAAGTAATTACGGTGGACCAATTGGCATTCTTTAACTCTGATGAATGTACCATCAACATATATTTTATTGCAAAACCACCCCCTAGATATGAGAATGTCGGTGTTGGTCTTCTTAAAGATTCCTCTTTGATGGGTACTTTCCCCATTCCACCACCCGATGTTCCACATCCATTTTTCGCCTCAATCAACATGATTTCCACCTCTATTTGAGAAACCCATGTGTCTTACGACCCGTGGATAGTACCCAACCCTAGTGATCATCTTTTCTATGGTGACCAAATGCCTTTAAGTCCGGTCGAATCATCTTATCAAGCCATTCAATTGACAACCTCTTCTACCCCCTCTCTTGGTGATCTATCTCCGGATCCTTTCCGTGTCATTTTTCCTAAAGACAAGATGATTATGTCTCTTATGTCCATGCAAGATACTCCTTGGGAATATGGACATCATCATTCCATTATCTTCCTGGAACAACACACCATTGAACGTTACCAATGGATCTCGACTTTGTCGACCATTTTCGTCATTTCTACCGTTCCCAAGTCTACACACGATATGTTCTATGAAGGGAACCTAAGTGATATCTCACCCACCATCCCCCTCGACATATCCATCCAACCTGGAGTTGTCGAAAATGTGCATATCGGAGCTTCGTGTTGCCATGACGAAGTTGTCACCTACAAGTCTCTGTTCCAGGAATTTCATGAAGTCTTCACATGGAGCTATGAAGAAATGTCAGGTATTGACCCCGACATTGTTGTACACGAAATTAGGACATACCCATATGCTAAACCCGTCCGGAAACGACTTCGTCTGATCCACGCGCGCAAATCAACCACTATCAATATTGAAGTTGAGAAACTTATTAAAGCTGGCTTTATTTACCCTGTGGCTCTAACTGACTGGGTTTCCAATCTTGTTTTGGTTAACAAGAAACAAGGTACGATCCGCATGTGTGTTGATTATAGGGACATTAATAAAGCTTGTCCTAAAGACAACTTTCCTACCCCCTTCATTGACCAGATCGTCGATGATTGTGTCGGAAGTGAAATCTTCTCTCTGATGGATGGTTTCTTTGGATATAATCAAATAATTATCGTACCCACAGACCAACACAAGACCGCTTTTATTTTTCCTTGGGGCACTTTCACCTATCGGAAACTACCCTTCAATTTAAAGAATGTCGGCACAAATTTTCAATGTGCTATGTCTTATGCCTTTCATGATATAAAACACATTGTGCAACGATATCTCGATGACTAACTGGCTCATTCCATGCGCCGTGTATATCATCCAACACACCTCTCAGCCATTTTCCTTCGATGTTGGTTTTACCGTATATGCTTAAATCCCCACAAATGTGTCTTTTGTGTAGAATCCGACCGACTTCTAGGATTTATTATTTCATGTCAAGGGATCAGGGTATACCCTTTGAAGGTCGAGGCGATTCTTAATCTCCCTCCTCCTTCCTCACTTTTCCAGCTACAAAGTTTGCAAGGGAAAGCAATATTTCTACGTCGTTTCATCCCAAACTATGTTGATTTAACCCTTGGATTTACTCGAATGCTCAAGAAAGGTTATGAGTTTGTATGGGATACCATTGCCAACAAATATTTTGATGCTTTGAAACTGAATTTAACCCGTACCCCACTACTTTTCCCACCCAATTATAGTTGTTATTATATCCTTTATCTCGCAACCTCAAACTCTACTATTGCTATGGTTCTAGTCCAGGAGGATGATTCTCATAACAAGCATGTCATCTATTATTTGAGTCGGAGTTTCATGACTACCGAAACCAAGTATTTACATGTTGAAAAACTGGCCTTGGAAGCCGTCCAAGCTATCCAACGTTTCTGTCACTATATCCTGTTACGCAAGACTACTGTGATTTCCAATTGTAACCTTATGCAACACATTCTTACACACCAGTTTCTAGGGGAAAAATACTCCAAATGGATCGTAATACTCCAAGAGTTTGACTTAGAGTTCGAACGCACTAAGTCCAAGAAATCCTTGGTGTTTGCCGAATTGATATGTGACCTTCCCCGTTCTGAGATGGAAAATGTAGCAGAGGATTCACTACCCAATGAATCCCTCTTTCTGATAATTTCTGATGACCTTTGGTATGGGGATATCATTATATATCTCCAGACTCAGACTTTCTGGCTCGATTTTTCTAGCATTGACCGCCGTCGAATACGTTACCAATCCCGTCAGTATATTATCCTCGGTGATACTCTTTATCGTCATGGGATTGACTCTGTTTTTCGACAATGCCTCACATTTGACGAAGCCGAGAAAGCCTTGAATGACTGTCATTCTGGAGCATGTGGTGGTCACATGTTTGGGTATGATATTTCCCAAAAGATCCTACGAGCTTGATATTTTTGGCCTTCTTTATTCAAATATTGTATTATCTCCATCCAAAAATTCCATGCTTGCCAAACATACAATAACAAAATACGATCACACCCTGCTCCTTTACACCCTGTAGTCTCCGTTGGACCTTTTTCAAAATGGGTTATTGATTTCATGACATGTCACCCTCACTCAGCCAGGGGGCATGGATACATTATTGTAGTCATAGATTACTTTACGAAGTGGGCCGAGGTGATGCCGACATTTGGCAATATGGGAAAGACTGAAACACTATTCATATTTAATCATATCATTGCTCGGTTTGGTGTTCCCAAAGCTATCGTTACTGATCACAATAGCCACTTTAGAAACTTCATGATGTCCGAACTCACTGAAAAGTTGGGTCTTCGCCCTAAAAAATCAACACCCTATTACCCACAGGCCAATGGCTAAGTTGAAGCAATAAACAAAGTCCTCATTACTATGCTTCGATGAATGATAGGGATTCACAAAACTAGTTGGCACACGATGTTGTTTTCGACATTGTGGGCTTACCGAACATCTGTCAATTCCACTACTGGGTTTTCACCTTTCTAGTTAGTTTATGGTATAGAAGCCATGTTTCCGATTGAATGTGAGATACCATCTCTAAAGCTCATCATTGAACTCCTCCCAAACACTTCTGCTAAAGAAGAACGTCTGTTGTATCTTATGCAATTAGACCAAACCCATCGTGATGCCACCCTAGTTATAGAAATCCAGAAGAAACACGTCAAATCCCAATATGACAAACATGTCAAACCACGTGTGTTCTCTGAAGGAGATCTAGTTCTCCTTTATGAACAAGATCAGGATTTGTTAGGAGCCATAAAATTTGAGGCTATGTGGCGAGGTCCTTATATCGTCAGACGAGTGTTGGAGAAAGGAGCCTACGAGTTAATGGACTATGATGGTATCCCTTTGAGTGAACCAAAAAATGGTCTTTACTTAAATAAGTACTATGCTTAGGACATCTGTGCATAAGTTCTTGTATTTTATTGTATCATATTTTTTGTGTGTTACTTTAGTGTGATTTTTTGTTATCTGGTTTCTTCCCTCGACCACTTACCTTGCATTGTTCTTGGTTTCCAGATGTCGGAGTCTTCGTTACCCCACATTAGCTTCGCCGATTGTGCTAGTCGTAGTACTCAGAACCTTGCTTCTACTGCATAGGCAATTTATGCACCTACAAATGAACTTATCATTCTATGAGGCGTTTTCCTCGGTCGTGCGACCAATAATATCGCATAATATAGCACCGTCATCAATTTTTTGACTGATGTTATTTCGCTTGGTATCTGCCACCTGGTTATACGACTCGATTCACATCTAGTAGTGCTACAGTTAAGTAATGTCTATTCTATCCAAAGTCCTATTTTATGATGGGTATATCTACGAATTCGCCTCTTAGAACGTTATTTTGATTATATCGAATATCAACACATTCCTAGATGTCTAAATACCTTAACTGATGCTTTAGCTAGTTATGTGTTAGACAGACATCTGAGACATTTATAAAACCAATCACACATCACATGTATTATACAACACAAAATAAGTCGGTAGAAGCCGTATATATGTATATAATGATCAAAAGGTTTTTTACAAAAATTTTCTGTCCAAAGACCGAAATCTCAAAATATGAAGCCCATGGCTTCTACAAAATAGCATCACGGATGACGCTCATGGTAACATACAACTGCTCAAGCTACCCTATGGAGCAGTCTACTAAGAGACTTAAACACACCCATAGTATGGAATTCATAGTGCCTTGGGATCTCCCCAATAGCGATGTCTGAGACATCCACAGTCAGTCCCTCTAAGTTCTGTTCAACTGCCTCGTAGTCCTCAAAATCCCATCTTTCCACTGGAGCCACTTCTCCTCATCTCTAAATGGGAGATGTTCCTAGAGGTCGATACGGCCCCACATCTGTGTCATCAAAAGTAATTTTTTTATTAGTCCTTGGATCAAAGACATAAAAATATTTTATATAATAAAATTTGCAAAAAACATTAAAAAATAACAAAATGTGTACTTCTTACCTAAGTCACCCCACTGAGCATCCTCAGGCAGAACCAACTCCGGATCTCCTCGAAAATCCAAGATGGCATAGGCATAGTCATCGACCATCAACATCTGGGGCCTCAACCAGTCAAAAAATGAATCGTTATATTTGATAATAGGGCTTGGTACGTGTCGGGACATGAGGTTACACCACCTCATCATCCTCAGATCTTGTGGATCCAGTAAACCCCAATCCACTTGCAGACGCAACAGTGGGACCCTCTAAAAGAAGAAAGACACCAAAATCGACCCATACCTGAACTGCTTTAGGTCGCCCCTTCTACACTTTCTCATTTGCCTCTTCATGCTACGGAGAACCGCATCTGACCAGTTAAAAACCCGAGGCTCTGTGCACTCTATTACATATTGGAAATAGCTCTGGAGAGCCATATGCGGAGCTGCACTCCTAGAAATGCATTCAATGGTAAGAAAGATAGTTCGTAGGGTCAAGTATTGGACCCCCCAAATGGAAACTTTACCCTTTCTTCTCTCCACCTTAGGAACACAATGTCGGTGAACATACTCACTCATAGGAAGTCCACTACCCCTACCTCCGGTTACAGTCGCATGGGATCCACGTCATGACAACCCCGTCAGAAAATAGATATACTCGATATCTAGTGTAAGCATGTGGACCCCTACATGAAAGACCTGTTGGTCCACATACCACATGTGGACCAGGTATTCTAACATCCTGAGTTGGGCTCTCATGTCCTTGATCCTGAAATTTTTTAAGACCCCACATTCCCGGAGGGCAACAACTGTACGCGAATCATTTTCGACAATGGAATTATCCTCCTTGTGTTCCCTTTCCCTCCATTCCAACATCGTGATGATCAATACCTGCAATGGATCTATGAGAAGGAACTTAGCAACTCTTTTTAACCTCTTGAATAAATTTTTATTGAGAAAAAACTTGCACAAAAATCTACTTTTCGACCATCACAGGTGAAGCTTTTTGCATAGTGTGAGATTCTCACAGGTGCACTAAATCCCACCTGCACAAATCTTAGATTCTCGTAGGTCCCGAATGGCCCACCTGCGAGAATTCCTATGCGCACCTACCGGCCCTAAAATGGACTCAAAACTCTAGAATTTGCCAATAAAAATCAAAAGTAATCCATGAAAAAGTTGAAGAATCAAAAGATTACCTCGTTGGCCGAAACCATTTGCTAAATGATTACTTGTAGCTCCCGCAATCGACCGATGAAATTTGGGAAAAAAGGAGGTGTGTTGGACAAGTTTTTGGCAAAGTGACAATGAAATGGTAAAAATCCCTTTTTGCCCATATTTATTCACTTTTTTACTATTTTTCATTGATTTTTATATTGTTTTTATTACTTTTTCCTAAAAACCTAATACCCTAATGGATTTATGAGCATGTTTTTTTGCAGATATCTGGCCTAGAAGTCCGAACGACAATGTATGAGCATTTTTTCTCTTTTTATATTCGTCACATGTACGAGTACCTTTTTAGGGTTTTATAGGAAAAACCTCGAGCTCAGTCTTCGTTCATTCTCGCGCTCAAAAATACATGAGAACGCAACCGAGTATACTTTTGTCGCCTTTTCGTACTCGTCATGGTAACACGAAACCAACGAAAACAAGGGAGCATCCTTTAAGCTCTTTTCACGCTCCATAAAACGAAAAGATTTTCGAGTGATATTGTTCTTTTCACGCTCATAAAAGTATTTGAAGAAAACATTCGATGGGCGATAGTTTATCACTTTTTCTATCTCATCGAACTAATTTACAAAAAAGGAACTGAGAGAGTTCTCTTTAAGTGTTTTTCAGACTCTCAAAACATGAAAAACACCCGAGTTTTCTATCTTTGGACTTGTTAAACATACATCGAAAGGCCCTTACAGGACCAAACCACTCCCTCTTAGGGTTCGTTAAACATACTTTGAGGGACTCGTCCGAAGGATGAGCTTACATAAACAAACATATGTTATCCTCCTCAATCTTGTGTAAAAATAAAGAGGTACTCGCCAGAAATGGTGGGGGAAATTTTGGGAAAGGGATATGCCTTCGTATTTGTATTAGTGGAAGTAAACGTCACTCTTGAACATGACACTCCCTGTTCCTCATTCGAATCCGGGGTGGGAAATCCATTTGTCTCTTGTTTGACTTACTACAAGGTCATATCTTGGGTCATATTTGAGTCAATGCTGCCAAGACCATTGTCGTGTCGTTCATATGTTTAAGAGAAGTCCAAACAAGCCCTCCATTGAGTCAACCATCTATAGTTGTCCATTCTTACCCTGTCAGCCTTCCCTGTGTCCTTTTCAAATCATATTCATACTTTGACTTACCCTCAAAATTTGTTACTTATTTCGTGTCATTGATGGGGGATACATCAAGGCCCTCCTGTGATGAGTCTTTTTCTGTCGACTCCAACTCATTATCTGGGAATAAGACCTAGAAATCATTTAGTACCATAGAACCTGCATGCCTTAATGGAAGGTATCTTCACTTTCGACAATGGATTCACATCATTGATCCTTGATCGAGATATTCCGCTGAGTGTTCGACTTCAACTTATTAATTCACATTCATTCAGATTGTACTTAGGTACCTTGGGAGTCATTGACATCAATGGTGATTTCCCTTGCACTTGTTAACCATTTTCATCACTGACCGATAATCAAGTGGTTTCTACCATGTTCGACTTCGACACATGTAATCGCATAGCTAGATTTGTACTTTCAGATGACAGTATTGAAGACCCTGGGCCTCATCTTTTTGGTCCAAGTTGCGAGGGAGTATTTATGATTTGTATTGACACATAGATCCGCTTTGTATGTCGCGTGGCTATGTCTTCATTTGAGTCTTCTAGCACATAGATCCATAGTGTATTTATGGTGGCTATGTAGCATTTTGATGACATGGGTCCATGGTGTATGATTGGTGGCCATGGCCTACATTTTTTATTTCATTCATTTGTATTCTGAGCATGGGAATGCCTACCTCAGAACTGGTATTATATTTTGCAGATGCTTGATTGTTTGTAGGTTTCCGATTAGGTGCGCTCCTTGTTTCTGACATACACACACACATTTTACAAAGTATTTCGGCTGTCACGAGTTCCAACCTCATACTTTGGGGGGAATTATGTTACACATTATTTTGGTCACTCTGGTAGTGTCTCTATAGTTATGTGTTCAAACTCTCATAAGGACCTTTTTCCTGAGAAAAGTGACTGTTGTCTTCTTCCATAAAACATATTTTTAAGATGATTTCGCAGGATGACTATGTTGTAAGGTGTGGGAATCTTGATTCTCGTAGGAAACCCTATACCTAGTCTGCAAGGTGTTTGCAGTCTACTCTATAGGTAGGGTGCGAACCTGTTTTAAAGCTTAAAAGGAAGAGGAAGTTACGAAGGTTCTAGAAGAGGATCTTCTAGAAAATGAGTTGGCATTCACATGGTTGGCTTCCTACTAAATTCTTAGATTTAGTGGGATCATCCTCATCCCTTTAACCATCTCTCCTTATCCTATATAATGAATGGTTTCTCAAGGAAGAGGTTAAGCAAGATTGAATGGAGAATTGACGAAAGAATTGTGTGAGGAACCCTATTTGAATTGAAGCTTGAGGCCTCCATTTTTCCATCAAGACATACTGGATATTCTTCACGCAAGTGTAGAGAAAGTGTGTGTGTTGGAACTAAGGACCACTGCAAGGAAGCTTGCGACATCAAGGTGATCTACTTGTATCTTCTACTTTCACTTAATACAATACAATGGCATGTCCCTTTCCCATAAAATCACTCTTATTTTATTGCATAACTCCTTTATCATATGCATAGGTTGTCATTGAATATACTTTGCTATCTTCACTTTTGTTGGTTTGTGTTGTCTTGGACCTGATCTCACAAGAGCACCGGAGCAAAGTAGGAACAACAAAGACCTAAGGAATTGATATAAAGGTATGTCACTCATTCCTTCTTTGTAGTAGATTCGATGATTGCAACTTAGGGAAAGAGTCATGTCCTGTGTTGTTTTGTTCTATATCTAGGTGGATCTAAGGAGATCTGTTAGTGTCTGCATATACCGATTTATCCTATAACAGTCTCACCCGAGGTAGAGGCAGGGGTGGTTGCGAGACTCAGGTGTCTACAACCTTAGCTGGGACATAGATCTATGATTATAACACTTAGAAATCACCTAGCATAGAGTATTCATCAATATTCAACCCTTATGATAGTTCACAGACAACACAGAGCATCGCAGTATGTACTTAAATCTAAGATAATTCAGCACTTAGCCACAACAAGATAGATTAGATTCGGTAGATCAAGCACTAAGAATATTACATACCAGATCTAACATTCATTCGTATCTCAGAAGAACAAATAATAAATAGATCTATATAAACACATCTAAGCACTTATCAAAGGAATAAACAAACATATCAGGTCGAGGCACAGAGAACAACACACAAATTTACCGTGGTTCACCCCCACCCTGTGGTTACGTCCAAAAAGTCTTCTTCTTTATTAACTTCAGTTAATCAGGTTACAACACAGAGCCATCCAAATCCCTCTTCACATAGGACAGAAGATCTGTGAATCTCACTAGATCCTTCTTCCTTGCATTACAACACTTAGCTTCCTATAGTAGCCTCACAGTAACTTGCACTTAGCCTTGCAAGCCTTACATAGTTCGCACGGAGAACTTATTCAACATCACATACATGCACTACCAATTGCACTAAGCAATCAAACCTACTTCACATCCACTTCATATCTATTTATACATACAAAAGTGGGCCTAAGCGTGGGTAAACCCATGGGCCGACATCCCTTTCCCATTACATTATCCCTAAAAACCCAGAAAGGACCCAAAAAGGGGTCTAGCTTCCACGATTTCTGCTTCACATTGTGCTCCATCTTTGACAAGCTGTCGAAGTCTAAAAAATGGTCAAATATGACCAAGTGTTCCTCAAAACTTGGTCAAGGGCCAACATGCCCCCAACACTCACCTATGACTCGTCCCGAGTCACCCAGGTCTGGGTAACGTTGCCTTAAAGGTCTCGAGCTTGGATCGAGCTGCTTAGACTTGTCTCTGTGCTACTGCTTCTTGCTCAGTGAATTCCTGAACAACCGCTTGACTGATAGGTCCTTCCAGTTGTTGCTCGACTGTAACAACTATTGTTCTATTAGTGTTCCTTGGCCTTCAATTTTTTCAAATAGTAAGTAGGCTGCCTCCTGGCTCGGATGGAGTTTCTGGGTGACTTCCATCACTCTGCTCTGCGTGGTAAGAATGAGTTGTTGGGCAATACATTGTTCCTAGGATCTCTTCATCCTCTTTATGGGTGACAGAAGCTTGAGTTGCGCCTATACTATATCTTCATGTTGCTTTTCTTCCTGGAGTCGGGACTCCAGTTTATTCAATCTGGGTCTTCAGATAGTTGTTCAGATATCCGCGCGCTTCTTCTACTTAGCTGTTTACATTCTGCAGTAAGTGTTTTAATCCTCTCAACTATGTTCTGAGCATTCAATTCTTTCCAGTCGCGCACTTCTTGTGGATTCTGTGGTATGGTCTGAATCTCTAATTCCATGACCCTTTGTTGAAGTTGCTGAATGAATTCAACTAGCTTCGTCACTTGGCGCTCTATGGGCTCTTCGGCCTTCTGCGCTAAGCCGATCATAGAGAGAAATGCTTTGTTGACTGCTTCTTCAATTCCTATATGCTTTGTGAGAAGCTATTATTTCACTTTTTGGATCTTCACTCTTCTTCAAATTTTCTTGGAGAGTATTCTTCTATTGTTGCACGGCTTGGCATTGTTCAATAATTTCCTCCTGTACTTTCTTTAGGGCCTGGGTGGCTTGCGCTTTTTATTCCTAAGCATGTCGAAGGCGTACTTCGACTGTATCAGCAATCTTGCGGAGCTGAACTGATTCATCTCCCACTTCTATTGTTCATTCTGGTAGAGGTGTTGTAGAGATTGCTTGGCTAGACTGGAGTGCTTGTTGTACTCCTTGCAGCGCGATATCAATTTGGATATACATTTGTTCCTGCTTCGTCTCCTGCTTCTCTATGATTTTCTTTGAAGCATCATTGACCACTGCAACAATGAAATCAAAGTCATCCAACGTGAGGGAAGTTCACATCTTGGTTACAGGGGTTCTTGGTTTCTTTCTGGAGGAAGATTTCAGAGGTGAGACCTTCCTTTTCTTCGATGAGTCTTCTTCATCCCTAGGTAGTGGTACTTCGATTTTCTGTTGTTCAGATTCTTCATCATCACCTTCTTCATTTGGTGTAATGGAACCCATCCTTACAGATAGGCTGTCAACATCTTGGACTTCTTCAGTCTTCTTCGTCGTCTTTGTTTTCTTTTTCTTACTGGGCCCAGGTGTATCCTGCGCAGTTCTGGGGCTGTCGATGTCAGACATTTCTGCGGGGTCTACTAAAACAAGGAGGTCCTCCGACCATTCCTTGGTGATATTTTCCAGGTCTTCTTCTGTCAACTTATAATAGGACTGAAGCTGTTCCTGGTGTTCATCAACACGTGGGGTTAGGTATATGAAGTGGCGGTCCACGCTGAACTTTATCAGAGGTCGAAATCTCTACAAAATGTTCGGGGTTATGCGAGGTTCACTCCTTATGGCTACTTTCAGTTGGTTATAGTACACGTGGAAAGTGACATTCGATTTCCATTGCTTGCTCATGTCATTCGAGTACCATAATGTACTGAACTTCAAGGCTAGTGGCTCAAAGGGGTCAAGGTCTGGGAAGGTTGCACCTTCCGGTAGTTCCCATGCAATAAAAGTGATCAGTATCAGGAGCTATCTAAAATGGAATTCATGCCCATGATCCTGGGTTTCTCTACAGTCAATCTCCAATTGATTCACCAGGTACTTCACCCAGTTCATCTGTAGTCCCTCTACGCACTTTCCTGCAAGGTCAACTACAAATCCAGATACTTTTGTTGGTCGATTCTTGCATACCAACTTCCCTGCGATTAGTTGGCATGCAAGGCACATTGTGCCACTTTCAATAGAATCTACCTTGTAGCCTCTCACACCTTTCTCAACATCACCATAGGCTTCTTTGATCTTCTGTGCAAGAGCGCAGTCTGCTTTCTTTCTAGGATAGTACTCATGGGGATCAAGGCCCTGCATGCTAAGCCCGGTGATCCTATTGATCAGCATTGGATCAACAGTTATGCGACGATCTAAACATAGGTATCCTTCGTTGTAACTTGATAGCAACAATTTTACACAAGCATTCACCTCCTGGTGTCTGTCAAAGTGTGGTGTTTTCATAACGTTGAGTAGAGTAGAATGTGTGAGGTTCATCGTCCATTGCTAAGGGATGAGCTTCAAATTCTTTCCCTTAGTTCTCGTCAAGTACTTATATGGGGTGATCATGCTGTAAGATTTACGGTCCCCCGGGTTGAAGTCACAAAACTTCAATGTTGTAACCTTGTCTTGATCTACGCGGTAGGTGCATACTCCTTTCAGTAGATATGCAATGACTAGGGTGTATTCAAAGTCTCTAGGGACACTGTCTCTATTAATATCACTGCTCAGAGGGGGTATGTAAGATGGTAGGATGGATGGCACTAACTTCGCATTGGCTATGTCATCCCTATGCTTAGTTCTTATTTCTGCGTCGGCTTGAGATGTTCCTACTCGAGAAGTCGACGGGGAGGCTTGCACTTCTCCCATCGATGATTACTGGAATCTGATGGACATTCTTCTTTCCAGCATGGATCTCTTAGTCATTAAATCGAGAAGGACCTCTGTAACGAATTCCTCAAGTGTGGTGAGCTCGTCGGACATACGCACTCAGGAAAGATAATTAGGGTCACAATGATCTCAAAATGTTGCACTAGGATGAACAATCTACTTGCAATGATCACTGTAGACAATCACTAGTTCTGTTGGCTTCAATTTTTCAGTTGGCAAAAGTGTTTTTCGGGC
Source organism: Picea engelmannii (assembly GCA_009831015.1). NCBI lineage: Eukaryota > Viridiplantae > Streptophyta > Pinopsida > Pinales > Pinaceae > Picea > Picea engelmannii. Next base: position 98,330 of record ML798823.1, read on the forward strand.
ATGGCGCGACGAGATAAATAGGAAATTCGTCAACGGTCTGCTTGCAATGGGTATGAATATTCCATGAACAGTGATCCATCCATTATGGTGTGGTCCAATGGTATGGTGGTGATCCTTTAATGATTTTCTGTCCATTCAGGGTGGAAGTCGAATGGGTATATCATTCCAATGACTATATTGCTTCGCCACGACGAAGTGTCATATGTCATTGTTCTGATATCCCGACGAAGCTTAATTCCTGTGAGTTTTCCTTCTGCGAAGTTTCCTTTGGATTCTTCTATAAATTTTTGATCTTGGATCTCTTATTACTTATCTTCCTAGCCTTCTTCCCAGTGAGCTTCGTCTTGGTCATCCTTTTTCCATTCTGATTCTTATCTTCTCTCGACATAGTCACTTCGCGATGTTGAGATTCTTTCTTCAGATCCAAGGGTAATACTCCTTCATTATATGGATTAGGCATTTCGGTCTTCTGTGGTTCCTCTAATACTCTTATACCTTCGACATCCAATCCCCTGGTATTCAATATCTTATATCTGTTCTCTTGTTCTTCCATCAAGTAGGCGATCTTTCTAGTCATAAATTCCATGAGTTCTTGCTTCTTCTGTTCTAGGACTTCCTTTTCTTATTTTCTTTGGATCTGGTATTTTTCAATCCAGATCTTGCCTAAAATAGCTAGAAATGGGGCATGGTCCTCAATAAATTTAATAACTTCAAATTCTTCCTCTCTTGAAGCTCCATGGGTACTCATAACTATTTGGGTAATCCTTCCACATAGGGTTACCATTTTTCCTTTAAACAACCCTATTTTTCCTAGTGAAGGAACCATAGCAGGCCTTCCTAAGGTTTCCCAAGTACTTTCTGTCATAATGTTCATCTGTGTTCCCTCATCCAGAGCACAGTCAATGTCGAAGTCTCCTATTCTTACTTCAATTTTCTCCTTTTGTTTGAAGATCTCTGACAAATTGGCATCTTTATGTTCATCCAGGGTTTCTTTCATTTTCAGTAACATAATCTCTTATTCTTTCTGGGGTTCTTCTATAATATTAGTCTCTTCATCTCCTTCAAAGTTTTCTTGCTCCATATTAAGCTTTTCAAGTCTAGCAATCATTCTAGGGAAATCCAGTACTTCATGGTCCATAGCCTTACAACATAGGCAACTAGGGTTTCTCCCAGGGAATTCCTTAGCAATATATTCTGGTGTTCTGCAATTGTAACAAAGAGTTAATCCTCTCTTTCTCTTCAATGATCCCCAACTCTTCTTATACTGCATGCTAGGATCATAATGGATAGCCTGTAAAAATTTCTTTCTAGGTTCCTACATCCATTGGTTAGTCCAAAAATTCTTTCTATGTATAGGTATAACATATCTATCATTATACTTATCAGATCTATTCATATCAAATGTTCTTTCATCTAACAATGTCCTATTTTTCAAGCTAGGACAAAATCCATCAAGCATACCTAAATCCATACTTTAGAAACAAAATTTTCACTTCTTTTACTTCTACAGGGCACAAAGCTTCCATATCTAAGAAATTTTAACTATTCTTACCTTTATCAGAGAACAAAGATTATAGATCTTACTTCTTTTCTTTAGTATCAACCTCTTTTCTTGCATATCTGACTTCTTTCCTTCAGGTTTGTCCTTCCTTCTTCAGCACAGAGCTTTTCAGATCGAGTGGATCACTATGCACTAGGGCATAGATCCATGCACAGAGCTTTCACAATTTCAGGGAAAATCTTTGCACAAAGCTTCTTCTGCTTAGTTCCCAGCAATCACAGTTTCAGGTCCCAACAACGGAACCATTTGTTGGCACAGGGGCAGACTCAGGGTTCAATTCTACAACAACAAACCAAAAAAACCCTAACTACCGGTCCTTTCGGCAACACCTGCGAAGCAGATGAAGTCTCACTCGAGGTAGAGGCAGGGGTGGTTGCAAGACTCAGGTGTCTGCAACCTCATCTAGAACACATATATGTGATTATAATACTTAGCAATCACCTAGCATAGATTATTCATCAATATTCAACCCTTATGATACTTCGCAGACAACACAAAGCATCGCAATATGTACTTAAATCTAAGATAATTCAGCACTTAGCCACAACAAGATAGATTAGATTCGGCAGATCAAGCACTAAGCATATTACATACTAGATCTAACATTCATTCGTATCTCATAAGCACAAAGCATAAATAGATCTATCTAAACACATCAAAGAACTTAGCAAAGGAAGAGAAAAACACATCAGGTCGAGGCACAGAGCACAACACACAGATTTACCATGGTTCACCCCCACCCTGGGCTACGTCCACAAAGTATTCTTCTCTATTATATTCATTTAATCAGGTTACAACACAGAGCCATCCAAATCCCTCTTCTCATAGGACAAAAGATATGCACAGCTCGCTAGATCCTTCTTCCTTGCGTTACAACACTTAGCTTTCTATAGCAACCTCACAGTAACTTGCACTTAACCTTGCAAGCCTTACATAGTTCGCATGGAGCACTTATTCAACATCACATATATGAACTACCAATTGTACTAAGCAATCACACCTACTTCACATCTACTTCATATCTATTTATACATACAAAAGTGGGCCTAAGCGTGGGTAAACCCATGGGCCGACATCCCTTTCCCATTACATTATCCCCCAAAACCCAAAAAGGACCCAAAAAGGGTTCTAGCTTCCACGATTTCCACTTCGCCTTGCATTCCATCTTTGACAAGTTGTCGAAGTCCCAAAAACGGTCAAATATGACCAAGTGTTCCTCAAAACTTGGTCAAGGGCCAACAAAATGTGATTTCCAACTGTGCAACCTTTGTATCTTCATCTGTAATCTTCTTTGATACCCATATCTTGTCATAGATAAACAAAACATTCTTGGTCATCTGACCCATCCCCTCAGAACCCTATTAGTCGAATATTTGGATCTTGTCCTACCATTGTGAAGTTTGTTGTACTACCAAGTCCACCTAGTGTAGATACTTGACTAATTCTTGTTGAACTTGCACTTCTAATTGAGTTTACATTGGACCCTTCTCCTGTAAAAATTCTTCTACCACTAATCACTTGTTGGTTAACCATTTTTTATTCTTAGATGTCTTAGCCGCACATGGGGTTGTGGGTTCCACACTAATTTGGATCTAGAATGGAGAACCTTCGTCTATGCTAGACCCATGACCTATGGTTTTCCTCTTATATGTGGCGCGTAAGATATCCTCAATATGACTTGTGGCATGGAGATCCTCTACCTCTTCCTAATCGCTTTCCAATCCCTCTCGCTCGACTACTTCCCTCTTCTTGTTATTCATCCTATACTGGCAGGATCATCCATCATCCATTATCGTTCTGATTTCCCTGGTCTTTTAATCATCCATCATGATGGGGTCCATTGCTTCCTTCTTCTCGCTACTCTCTAGAGATTTCATATCTCAGATATTCCTTAGTTCTTCCCCTAACTCCCCCATACACGTACAATGACCTAGCTATCTCATTCCATGGTCATCACTCCGTTATCATGTAATAAGATCTTGATCAACGTGTAAAGAGACGTAATGTACCTCCCTCTAGGTCCCCTCAAGAAATATTACTCTGTAGAAGTATATGACTTCGCTGTGTCTATTGTAAATTCAACAATAAACCCCACAGTAATACTGCCTAACCAGAAATTCATTGTGCACATGAATTTGTTATTAACCCTTTCCAATCACGTAATATTTTCAATAGTCCACTCTACTATTCTAATCTGATTAGTCTGACGGGTATCTTTCAACTTCAATATCCACTCTTGTAATAACTTTGGAAAATAATAGAAATATGCTTCATGCAAATCAGTAAACACATACCTCTGTTGATACCGACACAGTGTGTACCTGGAACCCTTATTATCTTTCTGTGCGAACTCTAGCTTCTCTGTCTCCATCCATATTTCAATATCTTGCTTCATAGGATTCCCTGGCCAAACCATCCTTTTCTACCACTGCATCATTTTCACCAAACCCCTTACAGGCTATCCTTTTGAGTTCCAACTGATAATGGAACCATTTGTTGGATGTATGGGATGACCCAGGTTCTACCTTAGTTCTCCAGAAGGATACACCATGCATAGAGTGCACAATGCAATCTCACCTGATATGGCTTATGGGTGACTTCATGACGTAGATGTGTCCAATCATGGAAGGGGTTGGGGATGTTCTTTTTACTTCTCTTCTATTTTAACAATCATTCATGGTTCATCCCCCCTAGGCTATGCCCATAAATATATTATTCTTATTTCTTATTATTCATCAAAATAGCATTGTGCACATTAAATCATATGGTGCATGTGAGGCTGACCAGTATCTCACCAAGCTCCACAGCTTGCAACCTAACCCTCAATTATATCTCAAAACTGACTCCATTAGCTCCTCAATTATACTACCAAACAATGATCATACCAAAGACTCAAGACTTAAAAGATCTCTCCAAAAATAATTTCTTCTCTCTCAAAAAGGACTCCAAATGATACCTCAATCTACCTCATATATCTTCTATTTATACTATAAAATGGGTAAAAACCCTTACATTATAACTCAAAAGACCTAACACTAAGTGGACTCCAATTTTCCACTTTATAACTGCCTTCTGCATGGTTGGTATTCTATCCAATTGTTCTTTGCATTGATCTTCCTTCTTTTATGGTAAAATGCTTCATTTTCGCTTTGTCACGCTGGTCTTCTTACGCACATTGCTTCCTTTGGTCCATTCGGCCTCGTCTATTGCGATTAACTCCCAAAATTACCTGCTCCAACAACCACATATATCTGTGTCTCTATTGTATTGTGTATATTTTGTATTTTATTATGAATTTGTTTTATTTTATTTCTTCACGATCCTATTTTTCTAACACTTGGTATCAGAGCGAAAGACAACTCACAGGAAAAGAGGGTTCCTAGTTCAAGTGGGAGAAATGGCGAAAGATGGAAAGTTTAGGGTTGAGAAATTCAATGAAAAAAACTACCAGATATGGAAGATGTAGATGGAAGATTATTTATATCATAAGGATCTATTCCTACCATTGGGCGGAATAACAAAGACGTTGATGACCATGAAGGATGAAGAATGGGAGGTTATTGAAAGAAAGGAATTAGGAATGATACAACTGAGCCTAGAAATGTCGGTGGATTTCAATATTTCAAAAGAAAATACAATGAAAGAACTCATGGACACATTGGTTAAACTATATGAAAAACCCTCTGCATCCAATAAGGTATTTCTAATGAAGAGATTATTTAATATCAAGCTATTAGAAGGAGGTTATGTTGTAGATCATTTAAATGAATTTAATATGGTTACTAATAAGCTAAGTTTTGTAAAAGTGGACTTTGATGATGAGGATATGGATCTTCTAATCCTATGCTCATTGCCAAAAACATGGAATGGCTTGGTCATGGATGTAAGTAACTCTGTCTCTAGTTCAAACACTCTAAAATTTTGTGATGTTGGTATTATCCTTAGTGAGGAAATGCAACGGAAAAGAAAAGGTGAGAAATCATGTAATTCCTTGACTGTGGAGAACAGTGGAAGACAAAAGGATAGAGGAAAGGGATCAGGGAACCATGGGAATTCTAGGAAGGGAAGATCCAAATCTAGACTGAGAAAGATAGAGTGCTGGAATTGTGGGAAGAAAGGAAATCTAAAGAAAGACTATAGAGATCCAAATAAACAAAGAGATGAACATCAGGAGAAAAAACACGAAGTAAATGTAACATGTGATGTGTTACAAGATGATTTGATTCTTTCTGTAGATAATATTTTTGAGTCTTGGGTACTAGATTCAGGGGCTTCATTTCATGCCACAACCCATAGAAAACATTTTCAATATTATGTTCAAGGTGATTTTGGACAGGTTCATTTGGGTTATGGGGCACCATGAAATGTTTTTGGAATGGGTAAGGTACAAATAAAGAAAAATAATGGAAACAAATGGTTGTTGAAAGAGGTAAGACATGTTCCAGATTTAAGGAAAAATCTGATTTCAACAGGGTAGTTGGCAAGTGAAGGATGTATATCTATATTTATAGATAAGGCATGGAAGGTCAACAAAGGATCATTGGCGATAGAAAAGGGAGAGAAGGTAGGTACATTGTATTTATGTACTAGTAATACTGACTCTTATATCTCTTTATCTTCTACAGGATTGGATACAACACTATGGCATCATAGGCTTGGACACATGAGTGAGAAGGGGATGTAGATACTTCACAAAATAAATTTGTTACCAGATCTTAAACAAATTGATTTGGATTTATCTGAGGACTGTGTTTATGGAAAACATAAGAGAGTCATATTTCTCAGAGTCAGAAAAGAAAAGAAGAGTAAAACATTACAGCTTGTGCATACATATGTATGGAGATCAACTCATGTATCATCTCTTTGTGGTTCTCGTTACTATGTTACTTTTATTGATGATGCAACTAGAAAAACTTGGGTTTATTGCGTTCGAAATAAATACGATGTTTTTGATACTTTTAAGAAATGGAAAGCTTTGGTTGAGATTGAGACAGGAAAAAGGTTGAAGTGTCTCATATCAGAAATTGGAGGTGAATATTGTAGCAAGGAGTTTGATGACTATTGTTCATACCATGGGATTTGTAGAGAGAAAATAGTTCCAAGAATAGCACAAGAAAATGGTGTGTCAGAAAGGATGAACACAACGATCATGGAGCATCCAAGGAGTATGAGATTGCATGCTAGGTTTCCTTATAGTTCTAGGTAGATATTGTTGTTTACTTAATAAAAAGAGGACCTTCAAGATATTTGGATAGTGGAATTATAAAGGAGGCATGGACAGGTAAAAAGGTAAACTATTGTTTTTTGAGGACTTTTGGTTGTGAAGAATTTGTCCATATTGATAAAGAAAATAGAACAAAGCTTGAGGCAAAATCCAAGAAGTGTACCTCTATTGTATACAACGTTAATGATTTTGGTTATTTGTTATGGGATTATGAAAATCAAAAAATCATGAGGAGTATAGATGTCATATTTAATGAGAAGGTCATGAACAAAGATCAATTGCATGGAAAGAAAGAGGAAAAATAAAAACCAGAATACATGGTGCTTGATGAGATCACTGAAAAATAAATTCCAAAGGTGCTAGAAAATTAAAATGTAGAACAAAAAGAGAAATAAGTACCTCAAACTCCTGCAATTGTTGTTAGAAGATATACCAGGTTAATTAGACCCCATGAATGATACTGTCCTTCATTGTATTATTTATTGTTAACTGATTCTGGTAAACCAGAAAGTTGTGAAGAGGCAATGCAGTTAGAAACTAAAAATAAGTGGGAGCAAGGAATGCAAGAGGAAATAGACTCCCTGGTAAATAACCAGACTTGGGACTTGGTTCATTTTCCTACATGAAAAAGAGCATTGCATAATAAATGGGTTTACAGGTTGAAGGAAGAAGATGGAGGAAAAAAGTTGTACAAGACTAGACTTGTTGTAAGGGGGTTTGCACAAAAGAAAGGTATATAATATGATAAAAGATTTTATCCTGTTGTTAAGATGACTTCAATTAGGACTATTTTAAGTCTTGTGGCAGTAGAAGATTTGCATCTTGAACAGTTAGATGTAAAAACATATTTTCTCCATGGGGATTTAGAGGAATAGATTTATATGAAACAACCACAGAGGTATGAGGTCAAAGGAAAGGAGAATTTGGTATGCAAGTTAAAGAATAGCTTGTATGGACTAAAGAAAGCTCGACCAAGGTAGTGGTAATTGAAATTTGATAGGTTTATGATAGAACAAGGTTATAGTAGATTTCATTTTGATCACTTTGTTTATTTTAAAAGGCTAGAAAATGGAAGTTATATTATCTTGCTATTGTATGTAGATGACATGCTTTTTGCAAGGTCTAATATGCAGGATATAAATGTGCTTAAGAAGAAATTAGCTAATTCATTTGTGATCAAGGATTTGGGTGCTGCAAAGAAAATCCTTGGTATGAGAATAAAAAGAGACAAGAAAAATCGCAAATTGACATTGTCTCAAGGTGAGTACATAGAGAAGGTGTTGGAGAGGTTTATAATGTAGAATCCAAAACCAGTTAGTGCATCTTTGGCGAACCATTTCAAATTAACTAAGTAAATGTGTCCCAAGACATATGAGGAGATGTAATACATTTCTAGGGTCCTTTATTCATTAGCAATTGGTATCTTGATGTATGTGATGGATTTCACAAGACCATATATTGCACATGTAGTGGGAGTTGTGAGGAGGTATATGAAAATCCAAGTAAAGAACATTGGGAGGAAGTAAATTGGATTCTTAGGTATTTGAGAGGTATTGCTACTCATGCATTATGTTTTGAAGGTTTAGACATTGTTCTATAGGGATATGTTGATTTAGATATGGAAGGTGATAAATATAGCAAGATGAGAACCACAGGGTATGATTTTACAATAGGTGGAACAACAGTAAGTTGGATTTTGAAACTGGAAAAGGTTATTGCAATTTCAACAACAAAAGCAAAGTATGTTGTTGCTACAAAGACTAGTAAATATATTATTTGGTTATATAGGTTTATGGAGGAATTGGGAAAGAAGGAGGAGAATAGCAGTTTTTGCTTTGACAACAAGTTGTCATTCATCTTGCAAAGAAATCAACCTTCCATTCTAAGACTAAGAACATACATATTAGGTACCATTTCATATGATCTGTCTTGGAATATGGACATTTGAAGTTGGAAAAGATACATACTAGTCAAAATCCAGTAGACATGTTAACAAAGGTTGTAACTATGGAGGAACAAAGTTCCTACTTAGTTTCAGTTGGTATTTAAGAATGAAGGTGAAGATGATAAATTTCTAGGTCCAAGGTGGATGATAATCCAATAGGTATAATAGCAGTGGATTTGTTGTGATCAGTCTCCAAGTGGGATATTGTTGGTTGTGGAGCTTGATTATCTTCTTGATTCATAGGTTTGTTTCAACCATTCTTGGACCACATTCCCTGACGGGGGGGGGGGNNNGGTTTGGGGGGATTTCCCCCCACAACTATCATCAGGGGGGTCTAGAGAGGGTAGCAACAATTTTTTTATCCCCCGCTGGAGAGGGAGTCAGGGGGTAGTGCCCCCAAAGAAAAATTTTGGGAAAAATTTCCTTGTAAAATATTGTAATTTTATAGTCAATTTGGACCATTCATTATAAGGTCACAAATATGATGGTAGAAGTTATGTTAAGGTTTTTTTCCCTAGAAGGAAACCATGTTTTATGAGGGAATTGTATTGCGGCTATGCATTATAGTGAATATTGTATTATGAGAGAGGATACTGTGAGAGAAAGAAGAGGAAGTTACAACGAGTGTGATGTAGGTTGTATCCCTTCATTTTGTTGGATAATAAAATTAAGGACCTGACAATTTCTCTGGTGGATGTAGCCCACACTAGGTGAACCACGCATATCTATGTCTCTATTGTATTGTGTATCTTCTATGTTTTATTTCCACATTTGTTTTATTTTATTGCTCCATGATCCTGTTTTTCTAACACATTGGGTTTACCTTTAGACGTCCCCTTGGGGCATAAGAAAAAGATGATTGAGTAATTAGATTTTTGAATTTTCAATGGAACTAATGTAAATGTATTTCTTAATTTGACATTTGTTTTATAAAGTGGTTGGTTGCACGTTACAATCATTACATCGAATATGGGGACCAAGTCCTATAACATCTACACAAGGAATTTTGTTTATTGAGTTTTATTAATATTTTTTGTATTTTTAAATATTAATTCAATATTCTTTTAACCTTAACAATTTTTTTTTTTCACTAACCAAATCTAATACTTACATTTCCTTATTATAACTTTATCAATAAAATAAATCTAAAAATAAGATTTCATAAGAGTAGTTATTCAAATGAAAATTTTCATTCATTAACCAAATCCAATATTTGCATACATGTTGATACAAAATCAACGAAATACAAAACATACTTTTTAATTGGAGATTCAACTAATACTTACATACTTTTTAATAAATGATTCATAAAGTTGGTATTAGAGTTGAAAATTGTAAAACCATTTCATCAAAAGTGTAGATCAAAATTTATTATTATATATTCTTTATATTTAATGATTTAAGCTTAATTAAATAAATTTAATATATTATAATAGTTGAATAAGTCCATTGGATATAGCTTGGGTGGTTGGGAGGAATGATTGTTACCCTCCCCACCCAGGTTCAAATCCTTGGAGTGACATGTTGTTGTTGGATTACTGAGAGGGGGGTGAATCAATAATAACGTAATTATAATCCTTTTTCTCCAAATAATCCAAGTGTTATATCAATGTAGAATTATTATCCAATAATGAGAAATAGGAAATGAACAATCACACACATACACAGTACACCGTTGTTTTATGTGGAAACCCAAATCGAGAGAAAACCACATATTGATTTTTCTTATATGTCTTGAAGAATTACATTCATTGGAAGCACCAAATTCCTTTGTTTTACAACTGCAACTGGAAGGAGGCTCCAACCCCCTAGTTTCTCAGGCTACAACCTGAGGGAGGCTCCAACTCCCCAATTCTCTGGCTACAACTAGAAGGAGGATACAACCCCCTGTGTTCTCCAGCTACAACCACCTGTCCTTTCCCCGTCCAACCACCCTGAATTATAAGTAGAATGATGGAACCACTGTCAACCTATCACTGTGAGATATACTATTGTACAACTATATCAACCTGTACCACTGACCTATATCCAATCTGTAAAACTGCCCTGTAATCAAACTGTACCTGAACTGAACATGTATCTACAAAAATTAAACATATACGCGACTTGTAGTGCTACAACCCGCGTATGTACGCGCCCTATATGTTATGAATCCCATGTATGTATGCTACCAAAATTTTATGCAACCTGTGTATGCCTTCTAAAAACTAGGGTTTCCTTTTTCTTGAAAACTTATGATCCTATGTAACTTATTTCACATAGATCTGTAACCTGTCATTATATCCAGATTGTAACTATACCTTGTGCATGCATCCTCATCTATAACCTTTACTCAAGGCAAGTATGTCTCTCTCTAGTCATGTGTCATATAGGTATGTGTAATCATGAACAAGTATAGTATCCCTCACATGATCTTATTCATCAACCCCTTTCTAATATTCAGTCTCTCAATACATCAACTACTACACAAATACAAGCTCTCAACCATGTACCATAAAAAGTCTTATCCATATGCCAAGAAATAAAAGATGTGCCTCACAAGAAGTATCAATGATGAATATACCAGCACTGTATTTCTGTAGATCTGACTTATGCAGAAGATCCCATGAAGACACTAGTCTCTCTAGGGAGAATCCTCAAATCTCCATTTTCATTCCTCATGCATACATCAAAATCAAACTACTCATAGAAATAAGACATACCTTTTGAACCAATGGATGGATCTGATGCATCTGAGCACTTTAGACCTTCCTGGGAGCTTGATATTAGAATATAGAACCTATGCATCTTCATCTCTTACAGTTTCCATGGATTTACCAACATGTATGCAACTTGTACACAGACAACCTATGTATAAATCAGCATGTACACAACTTGTACACAGAAATCCCACATATAACTCAACATGTACACACTTTGTACATAGACAACCCGTGTATAACTCAACATGTACGCACCTTGTACACAAACAACCCGCGTACACCTCAAAAAATAGGGTTTTGTTGTAATTACGAGAATTTCTTCGTCAACCCTTCGTGCTACCTCAGACATTCGCCACTTCATATGTATCCACAAGTATTTACAAGAATATTTACACAAGAAAGTAGACATACAATATGTACAAGTGTGTGTATAATGAGTGAGCTTTGCCTCTTATTTATATCTTCATGTAGCCTTACACTTTTTTTACAAGGGAAAAACTCTCTATGGCCAAGGGTAAACCACAACAGACAGGTATGACTGCAGAAATCAACTCAATTCCAACATATGCTATATAAACTAGTGTGCAATATAAGAAAGAGGCCTACCTCGATCCAACGTTTGATGATGTTCCACCGTTGAGCACTTTGACCCAAGTATTTATACCTGCGAGAAGTTCTCAACAAACAAGCAAAGAAAGTATATAGTGATGATATAAAAGGGGTTAGCACATTAGATAGCATAATCCATTAATAAACATTACAAACACGCCCATGGATAATAATCATATATTTTCAATATACCAATAGGATGGGAAAGGAGTATTTCTATTAATAATTGATTAGCAAAAGTGTCAACATTACAGACTTCTATGTTGGCACTATTCAAAACCAAGAAACCAAGTTCCTTCCAACTGGGTCCCCACCACTTCAATCCTCCACCAGTAGAAAGCTCATGAGAAAGAGGCAAAGAGGTCCTCTCGATAATAAGGGAAGAGCTTGGGGCTTGAACACTGTGTTCAGACTTGAGGGACAAAGGGATGCAGACTCAATATGAAGTAATTTCTCCAGAGTAACTTTTCTCTCTAAGTTGAATTCTTTCTCTTGTTTTCCATAGCTCAAAATTGTGCTCTTATAGCCTTTAGAATGCAACTGAAGGGCTGAGTCATAATGTTTCTAGTATATGGAAGGCCAAGGATTAGAGATCTTCTGTCGTGACATGGAAACCTGACCTCATTTTGTATTTTCTAGCACAAATCCCGATATATGCGAGATGTAGTGGAGAAACAAGTGTATACGCATATTTTATAACTGATAGGGAGCGTATATGTGGAAAAATGTATGTTTTTAGCTCTAGATTCATAAAAAAGGGATAAAAACTTATGCATAGAGAAATGGAAAAAAGGTCGTCTATGCAAGATAGAAATGGTGAGGAAATTCTTGCTATAACAAGTTCCCCCTAATGTGTGAGATCAGAGGAGTATATTTGATGACCTAAATACATTATAAATAACCCAGAAGTGGAGTGGTATAGAACCAACTGGACGAACTCAATTGCTCATTACATTATGTACTGACTTTGCATACATGGCTGCCAAGAATACAATGCAGATCCATGTGAAAAATATACCAAACAAGTGTTCATGGCCATGAATAGGCAAATACAAATGCGGTTATATGCCAAAATATTTCATAGTCATGAACAAGGCCCAGTGAAACCAACCTCAAAAATCAATCTGAAGATATCTGTATACTATGTAGTACAATCTGATCTCCCATGATCATTGAAGTCAAATAGGTACTGGTCTAATGAAATGGAAGCAACAACTCAGGAAATATGCAGTCACATAGTGATGTCTTCAAGTATTCTACACTATCTACCAATGGTACAAGTCTACATCATGTGAATAAATGAGTTTAGGTCGAACACAATGAGACATCTTTTGATTACCGATCATTGAAGTATATCGTTAACAAACGCGAGACAACCTACCGATGATGAAAGTAGGTATCAAGGCACCGAGTACATCTCTACAAATGTGAATAAAGGAGTTGGTGTCGAACACTTGAGATATCCATTGATCAAGAGACATTGATGTATTCCCATCTGTCAATGGAAAGAGAGGCTTCCACTAATGACTGCAAGCCTCAAGGTACTCATAAAACTCTAGGTTCCATATCCATAATAAATGAGCTGAAGACTGTTACACATTATTTTCATCATCCCTATGACTGTTAATGATGTAAACCTGTCTGTAGTCTTCAAAGGGGTTAGTGTCCCGAGTTCTTGAAGAAAGAAGGGAGAATAACTTTTCTTGAGAAAAGAAGTTGCATTCTCCTTTGTAAAAACCCTATTAAAGAGGATGTTCACAGGTTGCTATATAGGCAGGGTACGAAAATGATTGATTCTCGCAGGCTGCACCATAGCTGGGTTGCGAGAGGTTCGTAGGTTCATAGGTTCGTAGGTTTCTTCTTGAGAATGCTCATACATAAGGAAAAATGAGCATCTTCTCGATGCTTCTAGAAGGAGAAACTTCCATGGTGAGGTGGTATCTGAATGCTTTGGATCTTACTTGCTTTCATGATTTAGTGGGATCATCCTAACCTCCTCACCTTATCCTTTTCAACTTATAAAAGGAGAGGATCTCTCATGGAGAAAGTTGGCTTGGATGAGATTACCTTTGTAGATTTGGATTTTTTGGGATTAGCTTGGATTGGATTGAGCTTTGGAGATTGTTAGCTTGTCTAGATGAGCCATTTTGTCAAGATAGATTGTGAATATTATCAGATCTATGTTCTCAAAATTCTCGTAGTAGAAGTGTGTGGGGAACGAAGGATAGTTGGAAGGGAACTTACGACATCAAGGCCATGGTTGTAATCTCTCTTTCACATTTAATATGATACAGTAATGTGATTCTTTCCTATAAAGCTTGTTGTGTTTTATTGTATGATTCCTTGATCACATACATAGGTTTATATTGAGTTTATGCTATTACTATCACTTTGGTTGGTTGCGTTCTTTTGCAGGTTCATCATTGTATGAGCGTTGGAATGGAGCTAGGATGGCGATGGCGAGATGAAGTGGCCTTTAAATGGCATGTCACCTATCCCTCTTTAGTTATTGAATTAAATATCTAAAACTTAAGGAAAACGTCATGTTCTAGTGTGTTTTGTTCTAGATCTAGGTGGATCTAGGGAGATCAATTAGTGTTCGCACCTACCGATTTATCCAATAACAAAGTCAATGGAAGGATACCTACTTAAAGGAGAGAATTGAGGCATCTCTCATCAGTCAGCACGAGGAACAAAGCATGAACTTAATGATTTGGTGGAGATCAGACGAAGAACATGTTCACGAACCAACGACCCTGTGCGTCTTTCGTGTGTGCCAAATGAAAGAGGTATAGGAAAAGGACCCTTTGAATAGTAGCCAATGATGAAAAACTGTTGACAAAGGCGAGGAAACCATCAATAAGGATAATGGCATCCAAGACACTGCACGAATCCCAAAGTATGAATAGATGTCTTGTCGTCGAACACAAGGGAAACCACCCAGTCAACGACCAATGATGAAATGTCGATTGTTGGGTTCAAGGTGACCTACCGATGATGAAAGTAGGGCCAGGGTGCATGATAAGACCAAAGTATCATGTGATTCTGAGGCAAAATGAGGGTATGGCTGACATGCAAAGTCAATATTTCTGAGGAGTGGCCAACATAGGTTGATAGACTTCCTTTGAAAAAGAGCATGAGACATATGGTGAACTCCGGTAGCATGGACTCAATGATGTGACAATTGGATGCATGAGGCATCAATAATGTTCTCTATAGGGACTGGAAGAGTAACTAGTCGGTAGAGAAAACCTTGTAGCGATATCAGCTTCCTAAGGCCATGATAAACCCAAAATTATGATGACACAAGGACTCAATAACTTTTTTCTCTGTTCAAAGGAGACACAATTGATGCCAATTACAATATAGTATTCCCTGCCCATCTTTTTTTTTTTTTTCATAACAAATGAATGCTATGATACAAATGAGGGAACAAGTGTCGCAAGTAAGAAAAACTAGTTTCAGTAGTGGAATGTACCTATGCTCAATGCAAGAAAATGCATGTGGGAGATGGACACTCGGGGTGATGTTCCCTCTAGGGTATAGGGTGTCAAATTGCGAAGGATAAAAACAAGGCTCTGCTTGGTTGAGGATGCAAACTTCTTAGGAAATGGTTTATAATGCAAAGCGAGAACCGGCTAAAGGCTCAATACAACAAGCGAGGGCATGAGATGCAATCACAACTTAACACCAAAAAATGTCCTTTTTTATGTATTTTAGTCTACTTGGTGTGAAAAAGCGGTAAACTTGTGCCAAATAGACGTCTTTTCAAATCCAATTTATGAGTGTGAAAAAGACAAGTTCACTCGACAATATTTTCTTTTTTTGATAGCGAGTCGGAAAAGATATTAACTAGGACTCATGATATTTCAAATCCAATTTTAACGAGTGTGAAAGGGACTAATCACTCGGTGATATTTTCAGTTTTTGGACGAGTCAAAAAAGAGCTTAACTTTGACTTGTTATTTGGATTCTAATCAACGTGTAAAGGGGGAGGCCAAGGCTCCCGTCCCAACTTTCTGCCAAAATTCAGTATCCTACGGATAGCTAACAAGATCTTGGGAAAACCCAAGGCTTTCCAAGTCAAGGAGGAGAAGGTGCTAACGGAGGATACAGTCTCCGTGATGGTTCAAATAATGTCTCTTAATGGAAAATACATAGGTGGGGGAATGGGATGTCCCATCAGGTCATCCCAATCAAAAGGAACCTCGTCAGGGCTTGGAGGGAGAGCATTCGGGGGAAGAATAAGTCTGTCTCATTCAGAAGGGGGAAGGTGTGAAATGTTGATGACATGGTTGAAAGGAGCATCATTATATTTAGAGAGAATAGGGTTGACCAAAGATTGCACTGGCATGGCCACTTATTCCATTATAGGTTAAAGAGGATGCATAGTAATGGGTGCAAGGGGCGCTTCACCCTTAACAAAGGGGGTGAGGTCGGGAAAAGATTGCATTGGTGGAACCACCAAGACGACCAAGGGAGAAGTGGTATGAAGAGAAACCATGGATGCCTCATAATTGGAAGGGCTCTTGGGTGAGCCCCACGCTTCTGGTATCTCGGCAGTAATTAGACACAAATGAGTAAGGAGACTTCCTTCGCAAGTCCTGCAAAAGAATTTAGGCTTATGTCTAAGGCATCTAGGCTTCTTGATGTAACTAGCAGTGGAAAGAGAGTCATCTCCTGTATTATGAATAGAATCAGGATACGTGACATGGATATGATTCGGGGAAAAAAGAATGGTGCCCCCAACATAATTGGTAGAGGTTGGGGGAAAGTTGTCAACGTAGTTTGTAGAAGAAGTCGACCCATCACCAACATGACTAGTGAAGGTGGGCGATGGAGCACTAGTATGATTGACAGTGAATGGGTTGGCGATAGATGGTGGCATTTGAGTCCATGTTCTGGGGAAACATTGATTCTGAAAAATTGCAAGCTAGGCAGGGTCTTGGTGTACCTCTTTCCCTAGCCCAGAAAGGTGCTAGTTCACGTCAAAATGGTCTGATGAGGTTTGGACGAGCATCGTCACTGGGGTCTATGAAGAGACTGAGGTAGGATAAGGATTATTCATGTGAGGATATATGTTGCCCCCTTGTGAAGGGGTCCCATAAAGAGGGTAGCCTAGACCGTAAAATGGGTTCTCTCCATATGAAAGACCTGGTGGTAATTAAGGACCTGTCATGGAAAAAGTGTTCGAAGGAACTAACATGGTGGATGAAAGATACATGGGTGGGGGGTAATAAGTGGGATAGGCACCCATCTGAGTACTGGATCCTGAAAGAGCATAGCTAGTATTGGATCCGTAGGGAGGAAGGTTCCAACCTCCCATGGGGACACGACTCATATCAAACGAAGAAGTAATAATCGTAGCCATGGTGCCCCCAGGTCCAATGCTAGTATTCATACATGTGGTCCAGGGAGAGGGTTGCATGGTGGAAGGCATATCAACATAAAAATGGCTAGAGACCCAAGGTGCGGACTAAGTGTTGTAGTTATGCATACCATTATAAAAAATGGACGGATTTTCCCCCATGAACGTCATGGGGGGGGGGGTAGCAGTAAATGAGGGAGAAAAAGGAACTCCATTATCCATGATAATAAATGCTCGGCATGAAAACCTATGGTCAATTAATAATCAAAGAGAATACCAAAAAGTCAAACGACCAATATGCATGCAAACGGGCTAAAGTGGCTAAGTGGCCTCCCTCACTAAAGAAGGTATGTCTCGTCCAAGAGGGACTTGAGACTCCCTGCTAAATTTTGGAGCTAACATAATCAGTTATAAGGGCCCTTGTGGGATTAACAATCAGTTGGTTAGATCCCCCCGGAGAGGTAATCCACCATAAAGGCTGTGTGTTGTTCGACCCTTATCTGACTCAGGGTACAAGCAGAATAATCCCTGGAAGTAACCTATGAGATACCTAAGTTAAGTAACTAATAAACCATTGTATAACCAATGAACATGCGAGAAGTCGTAAGTCTGGATCACCGTATGGGAAGGGTAGAAAATCCTGAAACCTTGAAAGCACCGCCTCTCACAGAGGTATGGGCACTAGAAAGATCCCCAAATACGAATAAATCCACATAAATATATCTGACGCTAGGTGAGTATCCATGGGTTATCCCTTCAACTAACTTCATGTGACCTCGTGATTAACTCCAGTGTGAGTGAAGCCTCCTGATATTACCAATTATACAATGGAATTCTCAACTCCCTGTCTTAGACACATATGTTGATTTAATTTCCTTGGAGAAGTTTACTCACAAAATCCTATTCCAAGGCACTAAATCCTAAGCTAGTTTGTGCACACTAAAAATAAAATCGTGACTGATCAATTTTAGTTTAAAGAATAAATTTTATTGGCCGTGGTTACTCAAAAAGGTATGGAAGTGAAACTCATGGTGTTATGACTCTTCCAGAAAGTAAATATGGATACAATGCAAAGTCTATCTTTAACTTTTCAATGAATGATATGCTAATAAAAATAGTGCAATCTTCAATTTCAAATATGCAATTCAGAAGTAAAATGCGATCTTTCGTTAAATGTGCTAAGCTAATGATGAAAATTCAAAGACAAAAATGCCAACCAATGAAAAATGCCTATTTTTTTGTATTTTCAATATTCTAAAAAGAAAATGCATGGACTGATAAGAAACTTGACAGATGAGTTCTACAGTGTATAAAAACAGTAACTCAAGAAGAATACCAGGTAGTCAAGCAAACAACCCAGAAACCAAGGAAAAATTAAAAATAGAAAACAAAGAGAAATCCTACGCCCAAAAATTCAACTCCAAACAGGTTTCCTGTCATCCCAGATAATCTCAACAGGCACTACAGAGACCTAAAAAGGCTCAACAATCTTTAAATCCTACATAGTAGTCACTCAACCAAGAAAACAATCAAGGGGAAGTGGTATACGCGACTGTTCAGGAGAACAAACATATGTATGCTTCTTGCAGTGAGACAACAAGTGTGTATACCCGAATGTTAAGGAAAAAAAGGGCGTATATGCTTTAAAACAAGGCCAGGCAATGGTAAAAGGATGAAAACTCAGACTCAGAGTGAACATGATCTATTAAGAAATGATACGACAAGAAACACAAAGGAAAAATAGCAATGTAAGAAGAAAAAGTACTTCAACCCTTAGAAGGAAGATCTCTCCCCAATGGAGTCTCCATTTCTGTTACAAGGGAAAAATTGTCTATGGCCAAGGGTAAACCACAACAGATAGGTATGACTGTAGAAATCAACTCAATTCCAACATATGCTATATAAACTAGTGTACAATATAAGAAAGTGGCCTACCTCGATCCAACATTTGATGATGTTCCACCGTTGAGCACTTGGACCCAAAGCTTTATACCTATGAGAAGTTATCAACAAACAAGCAAAGAAAGTTTATAGTGATGATATAAAATGGGTTAGTACATCAGATAGAATAATACATTAATAAAGATTACAAACATGCCCATGGATAATAATCATATATTTGCAAGATACCAATAGAATGGGAAATGAGTATTTCTATTAATAATTGATCAACATAAGTGTCAACATTATAAAATTTTGTGTCGGCATGGTTCGAAACCAAGAAAACAAGTTCCTTACAACTGGGTCCCCACCACTTCAATCCTCCCCCAATGGGAAGCTCATGAGAAAGAGGCAAAGAGGTCCTCTTGATACTAAGGGAAGAGCTTGGGGCCTGAACACTGTGTTCAGACTTGAGGGACAAAGGGATGCAGACTCAATATGAAGTAATTTCTCCAGAGTAACTTTTCTCTCAAATTTGAATGCTTTCTCTTGTTTTCCATCGCTCAGAATTGTTCTCTTATAGCATTCAGAATGCAACTGAAGGGCCGAGGTGAAACATTTCCAGTATATGGAAGGCCAAGGATCATAGATCTTCTATTGTGACATGGAAACCCGAACTCATTTTGTATTTTCTGGCACAAATCCCGATATACGTGAGGTGTAGTGGAGCATCAAGTGTATACGCATCTTGTATAACTGATAGGGAGCGTATATGTGGAAAAATGTATGTTTTTAGCTCTGGATTCATCAAAAAGGGATAAAAAAGTCTGCATAGGGAAATGGAAAAAAGGCCCACTGTGCAAGATAACAATGGTGAGGCAAATCTTGCTATAACGCTTTCCTTACTTTAGGTCTTCTTCATTTAAAATAATTTCTTTTGCAAAGCACTTTGACCCTTGGGGGCTTCTATAAGACTTATGAGGGGTTCTCCAACTTCATATGGTCATAACTCTCTAACCGTGAGGAGTTATGTGATGTTCCACATACCACCGGAAACGACATGACAAGAACTATCCATATAGGATAGTTTCACTGACAAATTCATTGTCCTTCATCTCATTATTACTCAAATAAGCATGGGTTCTCTTACTCCGCAAATCATCTTCCCATGAGGGCTTTCACCATAAGGGGACCACTTTGGAGTTCATCCATTTTTACTTCTTATCAACCATGACAAGACAATAATGGGTCATCTTTACATCGAACAATTTTGGGTCCATTACCCAAACCTTGTGCTACGGGGCTTTCTTCAAGGGTTGACATCAATGACACCAAACCTTAATGAACAGTTGTTCCCTTTAATGGGTCTATAAGATGCTCTTGTTGTTGAGCCCCCAATACTCTGAATATTTCTCTCACAGATTTCAGTGAGGTTTGTCTTGTAATATTTGAATAATAAAAATTAGTAAAAGAACATTATTATTACATCATTATTATTATTAGTGAATAATTGTATCAAAATGTTAGTAAATAATTATATCCTAATGTTATTATTACAATATATGAAAAATACATAATTATTAAAATAAGAATCATTTCACTCATCATTTCACCTTGAAGGAGAATTAAACATTATATGAAATTAATGTTTATAATTTTTTTCAATAACAATCCAAATTAAATGAATTCATAAAACTAAAGTTAAAAATTATATCGCAACTCTAAATTCTAATGAGTGATACATCTGAAATTTATTTAAAAACAAAGAATGATATGATATGAAAAAACATAATATACATATGTGCTATACTGTTTATAGAACACCAATGTGATTGAAAGAACACAGCTACAATTTTTATGTAAAAATGCACCATCAAACAATTTAATTGACAAAGTACGTATGAAAACCTCTAGAATTAAAATTTTGGAGAGGTTGTGCTTTATGGAGGAAATCACTCTTCAGTGCCTCTCATAATTTAGTGCATAGAAGAAATCCTCTTCCATTCCATTAGTTCTCTGGATCACATCTCCTCCTATATAGTTCTCTTGAATTTCTCTAATATACCATCCTCATCATTCTTGTATAAGCCATAATAACTAGCCTCAATTCATTTGTAAATATCATACCTAGACCTCCTCTTCTTCGCCTCAGGGTGATTATCGAATATATCTTTGACATCAGGGAGGATTTTTTCATCCCTGAAGTATATATAACTTGGGCCCTTACCGATGGCACCGGGCACATCGACACATCAACTTAGTTCCCTTCCAAGTCTATCATCTTTGCCCCTACTTTGGCATAATTAATACCACCAAGCTCTATGATCAAAACTTATCAGTGCCCCTTTTTCTTGATCAACAAGAAAGGAACCCTAGTGTATGTCTTAAGTATAGTACGTTTTCAACCTCAAGAATGACCTAAGGCCCATATTGTATATTTATTAGAAGTTAAGAAGAACATATGAAAAACAATTGATTATCCATAAGCTTCACAAGCATGCCTTATCACTAAATATTAAGCATTTCCTTAGCCTCAACCTACTCCTCCATGAGATCCTCACCCATTTATTTACTAAGAAGTTTCTATTTCTTCTTTTTCATAACCATGTGCTCAATATCTTTCTCATCCGGAAGGGGAACATGGGAAACAAACACTCACTCTCTGTAAGACCTTGTTTTCTCCCAAGATTGTAATTATGCACAAACTTCATATGATAACAATATGAGGCATGTAATTGTGTTTTTATTTAATATAAAAACAAAACTATTGATTGAGAGGGAACAACCTTGATAAGTACTAGCCATGATACACCATAGGAAATTGATGAAGTAGAGGACTAATGGGATGGTTGACTGAAATGGAGATGAGATGCATCAGTGAAGAAAATAAGAAGTTTGCAGAACAAGCTAATATATTCTTACAAACATGATAATTTCACACACCAACACACCAGACTGATGGAGGAGACCATGTGAACATTAAATAGAAGGTCACAGAGGTGGTTGAGTAGTAATGACTACGACAGTGGCCCATGCATAGAAATAATGGCCAATTGAATGACTGAGGGGAACGTACCACAAACCACCCATTCAGATTGAAAAAGGGAGGATTGTAGGTTATGCCTACAGGACACTATAGAGATCCTGAAGGGGATGAAGAAGAAGAATAGAGAAGGACAAAAACAATGTGCGTAGGATGAGAGCATATGGAAAAAATTATATGCACAGAGAATAGTAAGGAAAAAGGGGGAGAGAGACCCTAAAAAAAAATAGAGACATTACCCAGGGACTAGGGAAGGAAATAGAAGACTTGGAGGAAAAAGGCTCAAGAATGAGAAATAGAGTGCAGAAGTGAGGATGTGTTGATTGAGAAAGAAAAGGATAGATTTCTGGAAGAAAATATGAATCTTTTCCATGTTGTTTATGATAACCTTGAACACAGATGATCCTAATTCCCGAACTGGAGAAATAGTGGACTGCAACTTGGTGCTTACTGGATAGAATCTAGAAATGGTAAAGGGATGTCTCAGAGGGACTATTAAACATATAAGGTACTCCCTTGTGCAGATGAAATCTAGTTGAGAAACCGCCTGATAAACCTGTAGACACCCAAAGCTTAGTGGGAAGTGGAAACTTCTATTGTGTCAGAGGAAGAAGGACCTTCTAGGATCATTGCAAACTTGGAACCCTGCTAAGACAATTTCCTTGGTGGTATTATGGCTTGGAATGGGGGTGGCTTGTTGTAGGAAGTGACTATGCAACAATTCCTAAGGTTAGGAGGAAAGACATCCTCTCTCAGTCAATTGGATTGGATCATTTCCTCATCAGATAAGTGTTCATCTGTACTGAAATGAATGTGAATGATAATGAATAGAAAAATTATGTGTTAGTACATATGAATGTTTAAATCCAATAGACTTTTTGTATACTTAACCTATGACTTGAATGAAGTAATATGAGCTATGTTGTGATGTATACTAATTCTTGGTTAAATCGTAAAAACGAATGAATACAAACTGCTACCTTATCGAATACACTATATGTTCCCTGTATGGAGATCTTGCAACTCATACAAGGACTTAGCCTTAAGTTTGATAGTTTGTAAAGGCTTTAGAATCATCATGATTCCTTGAAGGTCAAAAAATGGAGTCTTGTAGGACTCAGAAAATGGATAAGTACTTAGAGAAGATAGTTATGACTCTGTAAACCCTGTGTTGGCCAACAAAGAACCAAAACTATTGATCTAAAGAGATAATGGCCATTGATCAGTGGGAAGTCAGAGTCACCATGTCAGAGAGATCCCTCAGACATTATGGAAAGGAATCTGAAAAAAACCTATTGGAGTGAGACCTTCGGAAGGAAATCTCATGTACCTTGAGAACAACTCCAAAGAAAAGACTCTAAAGTTAGGACAGTGTGAACCATAGATCTGGAAGTGGGATGGATGAATTCCCAGTCATTGATCATTATGGAAATTACGATTTCCACTAGTAAATAAAAAGGGTGAGAGATAACGAGGAGCGTCAGTGTGCATACGTGTGTGAGTAGTTGATTAGGTGAATGGATTGAGCACGAGTCTAGATGGCTCAATCTTGTCATTTTTCGAAGTATGAATTCAATGGGTTCAGAGTAATCCTTTGATTTCTTAGGAGTGTGAGTCTACTAGAGGGAAGATCTCGACCATAGGTCGATGAATGGAGAGATGACATGATAGCCATCAATCTATCTTGAGTCCTTTATAAGTCAATGTTATCCACAATTTTGGTCATTGTGATGATGTCATGGTGATGTCATGATGATAGCAAATCAAACTCCTCATTAAAGAAATCCTTCCTGAAGAGGGTTGCTCTTATCTATTTCTAGAAATCATATTTTGAAGATAGTTCGCAGGCTGCATATATACTCTCCTGCGAGAATGATACATTCCCGCATGCTGCATTCAACTAGGGTGTGAACTTCTCACACTGTAATCATTGCCAGGGTGTGAACATCTTTTTACAAAAGAAAAATCTAAGATTCGCGAGCCTTCTAGAAGGGAATCTTCTAGAAGGATGAGTTGGTATTCGAATGGTTGTTCAGAAGATGGCATTCCAGATTTGTTGGGATCATTCTTATCCTAGAAACTAAACTATTCTCTATTATAAATTGATGAGAATACTCATGGAAAGGGTTAACAAGAAGTAGGCTATCTTGAGAGATCTATTGGAGGATTAGTACATGATTGTATGGAGAAGTGATGCTACAACAGATAGAGACAATAGCAAGGTCATCATAAGTAGTTGATTTTCTTCATGCATGAGCAAGTGTGTGTGTCAGAACTAGAAGCCATCGAAAGGAGATCTACGACATCAAGGCTCAGGTTGTATATTTCTCTTTCAGTTAATTCAATACATGAATATGTCCCTTTCCCATAATGATGATGTCATCTTATTATATGATTCCTTGATCACATGTATAGACTAGGTATTGAATATATTAATTTGCTTGTACTTCGATTGGTTTGTACTGTTGCGATTGGACGACACAAAAGCATCGAAGCGGAGTGAGGAACAACATAGATTTAAGGAGAGCGTTCATAAGGTATGTCCACTATCCATTTCTCTTAGTTCGTTCAATAACCTAGATCTAGGGAAAGAGTAGTATTCTGTCTTATTTTGTTCTAGATCCAGGTGGATCTAGGGAGATTGGTCTGTGTCCGCACTCACGAATTTATCCTGAAACAAAATTGGCGACTCCACTGGGGATTAATCCCTTTTGTCTTTTTGGTTTCTAGATTTTCTATGGCCATTTGCTTTGGTTTCCTTTTTCTCCTGATTTATAAATCTCTGAGTCCTCAGGATACCCTGAGTGACCTTCTGGGTCCAAAAGCCAGTTTGATTTTTCCTTGTTTTTTCAAATTTTTCACTAGTTTCAGACATTCCCGCACTGTGCCTATTAGCAGCCTGTGAGAACCTTGATGGTTCACATCCTGCTTATATCTTCCAGTGCGAACTGTTCGCAGTCTGCATTGAAGTGACCTGCGAGAAGCTTACATTCTCGCACTGTGTCCAAGGCTTGCCTGCGGGCAGATTTTGAAATTTTTTTGGAATCAAGTTTTGACTTCATCAACATCTCAGTAAGGTTGATTTACACCTTTTTGACTCTTTGGACTACTGGCTTACCTATCTTTGGCTTTCTTTTGCTTGCTGAACCTGATCTAGGTTTTCTAGGCTTGTTCTTGCTTTGGTCACTTGACTTTCATCTCTTAGCCTTTATTGGCATTTTTCTTCTCTCTGATTACTGGAGTTGAATGTGTCGTGTTGGTTCAAAATCAATGATTGATTGGAAGTTAAGTTTTTGATGTTTCTCTTGTACTTGTTGGTCCAAAAGGAAAACTTTCATTTGCATTGAGAAGCTCTTGTGGTTTGTTTTTGTTTTTGCTTTCATTGAAAGTGTTGGATTGGATTATTTGTTTGGGTCTTTATAATTTTGTTTTCTTTACTCATTCATTAGAGTTCTTCTTGGAAAGTGAACTGTATGTTTTCTTTCAAGATCTTTGTTTTACCTTTGAAACACCGTTGAAAATCAAAATTGTAAAGTATCAAAGTTTTGAAAAAGACATCTAGACATTGTTCATTGATACATGATTATTTGTATTGGCATCAAAAAGGAAATTGAGCATAGCATTTGCATTGTAATATTGAGATTGATTCAGAAATTGTTTTCTCTCTCCCATAGCTAAGATTCATTGAATGAAAAAGATTACATTTCATCATATCCTTGCATTGATTGGGTCAGAGTCACACATCATGAGTTTCACTTCCATTGCCTTTGAGTAAACAACAACCATTAAAAACATTGCGCAATATTAAAATTGACCTAGTAACTCTTTTATAGGGCTCTTTTACACCAACATTTAGCTAGGCTAGTGCTTTGGAGTAGGAAGAGAGATACACTCTCCAAAAGCTCAAAAACACACAATAGCATCTTGAGATAGGGAGTGTAAAATTCCATTGGCCGCATATTGTCCTGGGAAGCCCTTCTAACACAAGGGTCAAGCATTAGGTCGCATTGGTGTTGGTAGGGATACTAACCTGCTCCGTTGACATCGGTGTAGAGATTGCACGTATTATGGGGGTCACTCTGAGGTATACCCACAATTATTAGTGGAAGCCTTTGAGTTGATTTCGGGCTCGATACCCTGCCTTTGCGTGTGGATCGGACTGACGACTGTTTCCCCAGGTAGTACTGTTGTCTGTGGTAACCGTAGTGGCCTTTCTCTCTAGGTTCTTACCCAAGGTGACTGTGGAGGGGAAAGTCTCTGTGGTACCTGGAATCGACATTGATCAAACTCACTCGGGCTCCTTGGAGAGTAAATCCACAATTACTGGCATGGAAGCTTGCACCAGGGCGTAATTCTGTTAAGCAGGTCGTCAACGTAACCTTTTCACCCTAGCCCCGCCCCTTATCATCTCGTGGTTGCGACGTTGGATTTCATCACCAACTAGTGGATTCGATATTGGAAGGTTTTGTTTGTCTAGTGTTTGTCTCTAGATTTTGCTTACTAGGGTATGCTGTTGTTTTCTCGTAGTCAACCATAGGATTTTCGTTGGGGAGTTTGTTACTCATTTACAATTGATCCCCCGCGACGTTCGCGTAGGATGCAAGGTTTGTCTCCGAAACATTCGGAAGTTTCACAACCTTTGCACACAACAACACCTGAGGATACCCCTGAGGACTCTCCTCGTCCGGGTGAAATCCCTTTTGTTACTCTACCACACGTGGACATAAGTGACGTCCCAGAAGTTTTTACACCACCTCCACAAATCGAAACTACTGATCCTCTTGTCGAGTTTCGAATTACAAATACTGTAGAGGATTATCGCATTCGTCGTGGTGAACGACCTTCAGGGCGGTTTTATCTTTCTGGTGAAGATCTTCCATCCACTGAATCAATTGCAGGGCCTTCTCACGGTGTAGTAGGCCAAGATCCTTCTTGGTCAGGTGATTTCCGACGAGTCTTATTTGGTACTGAATCCCCTGTCTACGAAATCATCAATCCTCTTGCGTCTCCTGAACCCGAGACTACACCCGAGACTACCTCTTATCATTTTGTTCTTCCTCCCGAGATGGCCCACCTTGCTAATACTATGAGTGTTCAAACCGGAGTTACTGCTACTACTCTTCCTCCTATTAATACCCAGAGGACTCCTGAGGCTAATCCAAATTTACCTCCTGGTTACCATGCTTTGAATCCATCGTTGAATGTTTCTCATCCAACGCCCCCACAAAATCCAGCTGGCTCTCTAAGAGGTCCTCAGTTTCCTGGGCATCCTATTCCCGGTTTCATCCCGACACTCCCTCCTCAATTTTTCCCTCCTGGTAATATTAATCCTAGTGGCACTATCCCGACCGTTGCCCCTAATGTACAAATTCCTATCGGTGGACAAAGTGGAACAATTCCATTTCCTTTTCCTTTTCCCAGACATAACACAGTGACTACACAGCCTGCTGTTGGGACACAACTTCCGGGAGGAACTGTCCCTTTAATGGGGGGACCAACCTCACATTTAGGACAAAATATACCTCCTGCATTGGCCCAGTATTGGAATCAACTTATGCAAAACTTTCCTCAAAATGCTAGGGGGTAGCAAGCTGTCCCTACTACAGGCCAACCATATCCAGGGGTGACTAGTCCTATCTGGGGTTCTGGTCAAACTACTCAACCCCAAACTCAAGGTCAAAATCCTTGGGGTTACTATCTGATTCAGCGACCACCGAACCAACCAGGATCTTCACTCTGGGGGCAAACTGCATACGGTCCCACTGGTCTACCGACAGGGCTTCCGCCCCAAAGTCACCAGTATCCACAAGTGAATCGACAATTGCCTTTTCTCGCTACTTTGGATCTGTCAGATTTGTCCAGGATTCTCAATGATCCTATTCGTCACTCTCCCCAATGGCCTGCTATTCCTGCGAAGCTTCCATCGGACATTCCCAAATTCGATGGGAAGGCGGGAGAGGTCCCAAATAATCATGTCATGACTTTCCACTTGTGGTGTTCGTCGAACTCGTTGATGGATGACTCCATTAGACTGCGTCTTTTTCAACGAACTCTTACGGCAGCTGCTGCGAAGTGGTACATCGAATTACCATGAGGTTTCTTTTCCGATTTCAACACCCTTGCAATGGATTTTCTCACACACTACCAGTTACCGATTCGTTACAATACTGGAACTGAGATTTTGACCTCCTTCAAACAAAGCTCGGGCACTCATATTTCTGATCACATTCATGAGTGGCGACGAAGGCGACGTCTCATTAAACTTGAGCTCCCTGATCAGTTACTGGTAGAATGGTTTACCAAGTCTTTTGTAAACAAAATTGGAAAGGACATTGTTATGGGCGGTGTTGTCACCGAAGAGCAGGCTATTAGCCGTGCTCAGTATCTTGATCTCGTTTATTCGCAAACGGGAACCTTGTATGATTTACTGCCTAATCTACCTCGTCCTGGTACTTCTACTACTTCTACCACTTCGGCTGCCTCACACGCAGCGGATGGTGTGATTGGTTCTACTCATAGCCACTCACATTTTGTTTCCACTACAACCCCAAAGTCCAATTCTTCTAATGTACAAAGTGCTCCGTCTCCTACTCCTCCCACCGGTAAAACTTCTGAAGTGAACACTGTTCAATCTACGCCGGCTGGTAAGACCAAGTCTAGAAAAGGGAGAGACAAGAATAAGGAGGGTAAAAATAATAATCCCAATGAACAAACCAAATCCCCTCCTGTTGATGACCGGGATAAATGCAAGCCACACTATCCTTGCCTTATCTGTGGTGACGATCACTACACGAAGGATTGTCCGAGACGTGCCGAAGTTAACAAGTTCCTTTAAGGAGCACAGAAACCTTCTACACCGGCTGTCTTGTCTCAACCCTTCCCGTCTCCGCAACAGGCTTCGTTGGTCATCCATGACCAACCATATACCTCTACACAGTCCTATGTTTTGATGTGCACTGGTGATTCCACGCAGAACAATGTTACACTTACCACTAGAGCTAAAGACTATACTCCTTCTAAGGAGAAAGTTGACGACTT
>ML798823.1:133521-168319 GCA_009831015.1 Picea engelmannii
TTGCTATTTTCACGCTCGTTAAAGTATTTGAACTTACGCGTCCTCCGAGCGATAGTTTAACCCTTTTTCGGTCTCGTTGGACTATTGTACGAAAAAGGCACTAAGAGAGTTCTCTTTTAAGTGTTTTTCCAAACTCTATAATCTTGAAAAAACTTCGAGTTTTCTATCTCTAGACTCGTTAAACAAACATTGACAGACCCGTGATGGGACCGAGCCACTCCTTCTTAGGGTTCGTTAAAAATACTCCGAGGGACTTGTCCGAAGGATGATATTATATCAACAAGCATATGTGATCCTCTTCAAGCTTGCGTAAAAATAAAGAGGTACTTGCCAGAAATGGTGGGGGAAAAATTTGGGAAAGGGATATGTTTTGTCTTTTAGTTAATTGGCAGTAAGTGTCGCTCTTGAACATGACACCCCCTATTCATCATACGAAGTTGGTTTGGGAAATCCATTTGTTTCTCATCCGATTTGATTACAAGGTCTTTCCATGTGTCATTTTTGAGTCAATGCTGCCAAATCATTGGTCGTGTCGTCCATGTGTTCAAGAGCTGTCCATTTAAAACCTCTATTGAGTCGGCCATCCGCAGTTATCCTTTCACTTTGTGTCGGCCTTCCCTTTGTCCAAAATCCAATTGCTACATGCTCTGTTTCACCATCAAACTCTGTTACTCATTTCGTGTTACTGATGAGGGATACATCAAGGCCCTCCTGTGACGAGTTTTGTTCCATCGACTTCAGCACATTATCCAGAGTCAAAACTTAGAAATCATTTAGTACCTTGAAACTTGCATGCCTCAATGGCAAGTTTCTCGATTTCGACAATGGGTTTACATCATTGATCTCTGATCAAAATATTTCGTCGGGTGTTCAACATCAACTCATTTATTCATAGTCGATGGATTGTACTATAGTAACTTGGGAGTCATTGACATTAATGGTGATTTCCCTCGCACTTGTTAACGGTATACATCAATGACCGGTAATCAAGTGGTTTCTTCCATGTTCGACTTCGACACATGTAATCACATGGTCAGACTCGTGCTTTGGAGCGATGAGATTGAAGACCCTGGATATTATCTTTGGATCCAGGTTGCGATGGAGTATGTATTATTTGCGACACATAGATCCACTGTGTATGTTTCGTGGCTATGTCATCTCTATTATTTATCGCACAGATCCACAGTGTATTCAGGTGGCTGTGCTACATTATGATGGCATGGATCCACAGTGTATGAATGGTGGCCATGACCTTTGTTTTTATGTCATCAGTCTATGATCTGAGTATGGGAATGCCTACCTCGGGAATTGGTATATATGATGTTCTATTGATGCTTGGATGTTTGCAGGTCTCTGATTAGATGTGATTTTGGTTCTGGACACACACATGCAGCTTACAAATCCTATCGACTGTCACTAGTTCCACTCTCAGACTTTGGGGGGAATTCTGTTATCCACAATTTTGGTCATTGTGATGATGTCATGGTGATGTCATGATGATAGAAAATCAAACTCCTCATTAAAGAACTCCTTCCTGAAGAGGGTTTCTCTTATCTATTTCCAGAAATCATATTTTGAAGATAGTTCGCATGCTGCATATATACTCTCCTGCGAGAATGATACATTCCTGCATGCTGCATTCAACTAGGGTGCGAACTTATCGCACTGTAATCATTGCCAGGGTGCGAACATCTTTTTACAAAAGAAAAAGATAAGATTCTCGAGCCTTCTAGAAGGGAATCTTCTAGAAGGATGAGTTGGTATTCGAATGGTTGTTCAGAAGCTGGCATTCCAGATTTGTTGGGATCATTCTTATCCTAGCAACTAACCTATTCTCTATTATAAATTGATGAGAATACTCATGGAAAGGGTTAATAAGAAGTGGGATAGCTTGAGATATCTATTAGAGGATTAGTACATGATTGTATGGAGAAGTGATGCTACAACAGATAGAGACAACAACAAGGTCATCATAAGTAGTTGATTTTCTTCATGCATGAGAGAGTGTGTGTGTCAGAACTAGAAGCCATCGAAAGGAGATCTACGACATCAAGGCTCAGGTTGTATATTTCTCTTTCAGTTAATTCAATACATGAATATGTCCCTTTCCCATAATGATGATGTCATCTTATTACATGATTCCTTGATCACATGTATAGACTAGGTATTGAATATATTAATTTGCTTATACTTTGATTGGTTTGTATTGTTGCGATTGGATGGCACAAGAGCATCGAAGCGGAGCGAGGAACAACAGAGATTTAAGCAGAGCGTTCATAAGGTATGTCCACTATCCATTTCTCTTAGTTCGTTCAATAACCTAGATCTAGGGAAAGAGTAGTATTCTGTCTTGTTTTGTTCTAGATCCAGGTGGATCTAGGGAGATTGGTCTGTGTCCGCACTCACGAATTTATCCTGAAACAGTCAATAGGATGCATTTATAACATCATGGATGACGTGGCATGTCAGCATGGTAGCCTAAGTGAGTTTATGGTGACAGGTGTCTCTTACCCATAAGTGGATGAGTCGAGTGGGGTCAACTAGTAGAGAGAACCCTAGGTACGGGGCAGACCCAGGGTTCAACGCTTCAACAACGCACCAACAAAACCCTAACTACTGGCCCTTTTGAAAACACCTGCAAAGTAGATGAAGTCTCACCCGAGGTAGAGGAAGGAGTGGTTGCAAGATTCAGGTGTCTGCAACCTTATCTAGGACACAGATCTATGATTCTAACAGTTAGAAAACACTTTATTATAGATCATTCATCAGTATTTAACCCTCGTGGCACTCCGCAGATGGCGCAGAGCACCACAACATTCACTTAGATCTAGGTTAAGTTAGCACTTCGCAACAACAAAATAGGTCTAGCACTCAACACTTTCATATATGTCAGATCTACATCCATACATCTAAGAAGTACAAAGAAAAGTAGATCTATCTAAGTATATCATAGAAAAGCACATAGCATAATCATATCAAAGCACAACACATGGAAAGAGATAAACACATTAGGTTGAAGCACAGAGCACAACACATAAGTTTATCGTGGTTCACCCCCACCCTGGGGCTACGTCCACAAATTATTCTTCTTCTTTATTATCTTTGGTCAATCTGATTATAGAACAAATCTCAAAGTTGTACTCCACATAGGACATGAGATCTGCACACACCTCACCAGAGCCTCCTTCCCCGAGTAGATCTAGCACAGAGCCTTCTTACAATCCGTGCACTCAACACTTACAACACTTACACTAAGCTCTCCAAGTCAGTCACAGAGTATACACAAAGCCTTTACTAGCACTTAGCTTCTTTGCCTCTCTTACATTGCCTATGTACTTATTTTTACTTTACAAAATAGGCCTAAACATGGGTAAACCCATGGGCCAACATCCCATACCCATTACATTATCCCCCAAAAAACCAAAAAGGACCCAAGAAAGGGGTCTAGCTTCCACGATCGCCGCTTTGCGTTGCACTCCATCTTTGACAAGCTTTTGAAGTTCCAAAAATGGTCAAATACGACCAAGTGTTTCCTCAAAACTTGGTCAAGGGATAACAGGCCCCCATAACTCACCTGTGACTCGTCCCGAGTCACTTAGATCTGGGTAAAGTTGCCTCAAATGTATCGAGCTTGGCTCGAGCTGCTTCGACTTGTCTCTATGCTACTTCTTCCTTCTCAATGAACTCCTGAACAACCACTTCACTGATAGGCCCTTCCATTTTCTACTCGACTGTAACAACTACTTGTTCTAGTAGTGTTCCTTGGACTTCAATTTATTCAAACAGTATATAGGCCTCCTCCTGGCTCGACTAGAGTTTTTGGGCGACTTCCATCACTCTTTTCTGCATGGTAAGAACAAGTTGTTGGGCAGTTCGTTGTTCCTAGGATCTCTTCATCCTCTCAATAGGTGACAGGAGATTGAGTTGTGCCTGTACTGTATCTGTGTGCTGCTTCTCTTCCTAGAGTTGGGACTCCAGTTTCTTCAAATCTGGGTCTTAATATAATTTCTCATATATCTGTGCAATTTGTTACTTAGTTGTTTGCATTCTGCAACAAGTTTTCTAATCCTCTCGACTACACTCTGAG
This sequence comes from Picea engelmannii, assembly GCA_009831015.1. NCBI lineage: Eukaryota > Viridiplantae > Streptophyta > Pinopsida > Pinales > Pinaceae > Picea > Picea engelmannii. The sequence goes on from ML798823.1 coordinate 137,609, forward strand.
CGTCCAATTCTCGTTGGTCACGCACTTCTTGCAAAGTCTGTGGTATGCTCTGAAGCTCTAATTCCATGACCCTTTGTTGAAGTTGTTGAATAAATTCAGCCAACTTCATCACTTGATTCTCTATGGGCTCTTTGACCTTCTGCTCTAAGCAGGTCACAGAGAGAAATGATCTGTTGACTGCTTCTTCAATTTCGATCTACTTTGCGAGCAACTTCTCTTTCTCTTTTTGGACCTTCGCTTGGTCTTCTTCAAATTTTTCTTGGAGAGCATTCTTCTCTTATTGCGCTTCTTTATGTTGCTCAATAGTTTCTTCTTGTGCCTTCTTGAGGGCCTGGGTGGCTTGCACTTTTTCTTCCTAAGCACGTCGAAGGCATACTTTGACTGTATCAACAATCTTTCAGAGCTGGAATGATTCATCTCCTTCTTCTGTTGTTCCTTCTGGCAGAGGCGTAGTAGAGATTTCTCGGCTAGACTGGAGTTCCTGTTGTACTCCTTGGAGCACGATCTCAATCTGGCTATATGTTTATTCCTGCTTCACTTCCTGCTTCTCTATTATTTCCTTTGAAGCATCATTGACCACTGCAACAATGAAATCAAAGTCATCCAATGTGAGGGAAGTTCGCATCTTAGTTTCTTGGTTTCTTTCTAGAGGAAGACTTCAAAGGTGAAACCTTCCTTTTCTTGGATGAGTTTGCTTCGTCCTTGGGTGGCGGTACTTCGACTTGTTGTTGCTCAGATTCTGCACCTTCTTCTTCTTGCATAATGGAATCCCTCCTTACAGATCTACTATGTATATCCTGAACCTCTTCAGGATTCTTTGTCTCCTTTGTCTTCTTTGTTCTACTGGGCCTAGGTGTATCTTGCGCAGCTTTTGGGCTGTCAATGTCTAAAATTTATGCGGGGTTTTCTGAAACAAGGAGGTCCGCTGACCACTCCTTATGGATTCTTTCAATTGATTATAATATGCGTGGAAAACGACATTCGATTTCCATTGCTTTCTCATGTCATTTGAGTACCACAAGGTACTGAACTTCGCAGCTAGTGGATCAAAAGGTTCAAGGTCCGAGAAAGTTGTGCCTTCTGGTAGCTCCCATGCAACAAAGGAGATCAGTATCAAGAGCCAGCTAAAATGGAATTTGTGCCCCTGATCCTAAGCTTCTCTGTAGTCAATCTCCTATTGTTTCACCAGGTACTTCACCCAGTTCATCTGTAGTCCCTCTGCGCACTTTCTTGCGAGGTCAACTACAAAGCCTGATACTTGTGTTGGTCGATTCTTACGTACCAACTTTCCTGCAATTAGTTGGCATGTGAGGTGCACTATGCCACTTTAAATAGAAGCTACCTTGTAGCCTCTCCCAACTTTCTCAACATCGCCATAGGCCTCTTTTATCTTCTGCGCAAGAGCGCGGTCTGCGGTCTTTCCAGGATAATACTCATGGGGATTAGGGCCCTGCATGCTAAGATTGATGATCCTATTGATCAGTGTGGGATAAATAGTTATGCGATGGTCTAACCACATGTATCCTCTATGGTAACTTGATAGTAGTAACTTTGCACAAGAATTCACCTCCCGGTGTCTGTCGAAGTGCGGTATTTTCATAACGTTTAGCAGAGTAGACTGCGTGAGGTTCATCGTCCATTTCTGAGGGATGAGCTTCGAGTTCTTTCCCTTAGTTCGTGTCAAGTACTTATACGGGGAAAACATGCTATAAAATTTATGTTCCCCTAGGTTGAATCCACAAAACTTCAACGATGTAACCTTGTCTTGATCTATGCAGTAGGTGCGTACTCCCTTCGGTAAATATGTAGTTACTAGGATATATTCAAAATCTCTAGGGATACTGTCCCTTTTAATCTCACTACTCAGAGGGGGTATGTAGGATGGTAGAATGGATGGCATTAACTTTGCATTGGCTGTGTCATCCTTATGCATAGTTCTCCTCTCTGTGCCAACTCGATATGTTCCATCTCAAGCATTCGACGGGGAGGCTTGCACTCCTCTCGTCGATGAGGCTTGGACTCCTGTGGACATTCTTCTTTCTGATATGACTCTCTCAGTCATTAAATCGAGAAGGAATTCTATGATGGATTTCTCAAGTGCGGTGAGCTTGTCGGACATATGCACTAGGGAAAGATAAGTGGGGTCATTATGATCTCAAAACATGACACTAGGGTGAACGATCTGCATGCAATGATCTCTATATACAATTACAAGATATGTGGGCTTTGAATTTTCATTTGGAAAAAGTGTTCTTCATGCGCGACGCGATGAGCTAAATAGGAAATTCATCAACAGTCTGGTTACAACGGGTATTAATCTTTCATGAACGTTGATCCATCCGTTATGGCATGTTCCAACGGTCTGGTGGTGATCCTTTAATGCTTTTCTATTTTTTTGGGACAGAAGTCGAATGGGTATATCGATCCAATGGCTATATTGCTGCGCCACGGCGAAGTGCCAGATGTCGTTGTTCTGATATCTCAGCGAAGCTCAATTCTTGTGATTTTTCCTTCTGCGAAGTTTCCTCCAGAACCTTTTGTAAATTTTAAATATTTCCTCTCTTCTTACTTAGCTTCCTAGCCTTCTTCCCAGTGAGCTTCATCTCGGTCATCCTTTTTCCATTCTGAGTCTTATCTTCTCTCGACATAGTCAGTTCACGCTGCTGAGGTTCTTTCTTTAGATCCAAGGGTAATACTCCTTAATCATATGGATTAGGTATTTCGGTCTTCTATGGTTCCTCTAATGCTCTTATAGCTTTGACATCCAGGTCCCTAGTTTTCAACAACTGAGATATGTTATCTTGTTCTTACATCAAGTAGGCGATCCTTCTAGTCATAAATTCCATGAGTTCTTTCTTCTTCTGTTCTAGGGATTCCTTTTCTTCTTTTCTCCGTATTTGGTCTTTTTCAATCCAGATCTTGCCTAACAAAGCTGTAAATGGGGCATGTTCCTCAATAAATCTAATGACTTCAAACTCTTCCTCTGTCAAAGCTCCATGGGTACTCATAGCTATCTGGGTAATTCTGCCAAATAGTGTTACCATTTTTCCTTTAAACAACCCTATTCTTCCTAGTGAAGGAACCATAGCAGAGCTCCCTAGGGTTTCCCAAGTACTTTATGTCATAATGTTCATCCATGTTCCCTCATATAGAGCACAGTCGATGTCGAAGTCTCCTATTATTACTTTGATTTTCTCCTTTTCTTTGAAGATCTCTAACAAACTAGCATCTCTATGATCATCCAGGGTTTCTTTCATTTTCAGTAACATAATCTCTGATTCTTTCTGGGGTTCTTCTATAATATTAGTCTCTTGACCTTGTTCCATATTCAGTTTTTCAAGTCTAGTAATCATTCTAGGGAAATCCAGTACTTCATGGTCCGTAGCCTTAAAAAAGAGGCAACTAGGGTTTCTCCCAAGGCATTCCTTAGCAAGATGTCCTGGTCTTCTAAAACTGTAACAAAGAGTTAATCCTCTCTTCCTCTTCCATGATCCCCAACTTTTCTTGTACTGCGCACTAGGATCATAATGGCTAGCCCACAAAAATTTCTTTCTAGGATCCTTCATCCAGTGGTTAGTCCAAAAATTCTTTCTATGCATAGGTATAACATGTCTTTCATTATTCTTATCAAATCTATTCATATCAAACGTTTTTTCATCTAACAATGCCCTAGTTTTCAATCTAGGACAAAATCTATCAAGCATACCTAAATCCATACTTTAGAAACACAAATTTTCACTTATTTTACTTCTATAGATTACAAAGCTTCAAGATCTAAGAACTTTTAACTATTCTTACCTTTATCAGAGCACAGAGCTTACAGAGCTTACCTCTTTCTATAGATCTGACTTAGAAACTTCCACTTTAACCTTTCTTAGAGCACAAAGCATTCAGATCTGACTTCTTTTCTTCAGATCTGTCCTTCCCTCTTCAACACAGAGATTTTCGGATCAAGTGGATCACTGCGCACTAGGGCACATGTCCATGCATAAAGCTTTTACAATTTCAGGACGAACTTTCTGCACAAGGATTCTTCTTCCTCAGTTCCCAACAATCACAGTTTCAGGTCCCGGAAACAGAACCATTTGTTGGCACAGGGGCAGACCCAAGGTTCAACATTTCAAAAACGCACCAACAAAACCCTAACTACCGGCCCTTTTAGCAACACCTACGAAGCAGATGAAGTCTCAACCGAGGTAGAGGCAGGGGTGGTTGCAAGACTCAGGTGTATGGAACCTTAGTTGGGACATAGATCTGTGATTCTAACATTTAGAAAACACTTTAGCATAGATCATTCATCAGTATTTAACCCTCATGGAACTCCGTAGATGGTGCATAGCACCACAAAATTCACTTAGATATAGGTTAAGTTAGCACTTAGCAACAACAAAACAGGTATAACACTCAAAACTTTCATATATGTCAGATCTACATCCATACATCTACTAAGTACAAAACAAAGTAGATATATCTAAGTATATCATAGAAAATAACATAGCATAATCATATCAAAGCACAACACATGGAAAGAGACAAACACATTAGGTCGAAGCACATAGGACAACACACAAGTTTACCGTGGTTCACCCCCACCCTGGGGCTACGTCCACAAAGTCTTCTTCTTCTTTATTATCTTTGGTCAATCTAACTACAACACAGAGCTCAAACTTATACTCCGCATAGGACAGGAGATCTGCGCACACCTCACCAGATCCTCCTTCCTTGAGTAGATCTAGCACATAGCCTTCTTACAATCCGTGCACTCAACACTTACAACACTTGCACTCAGCTCTGCAAGTCGGTCACACAGTATACACAAAGCCTTTACTAGCACTTAGCTTCTCTACCTCTCTTACATTTCCTATCTACTTATTTATACTTTACAAAATAGACCTAAACATGGGTAAACCCATGGGCCGACAACCCATACCCATTAAATTATCCCCAAAAAACCCAAAAAGGACCCAAGAAAGGGGTCTAGCTTCCACGATCTCGGCTTCGCATTGTGCTCCATGTTTGACAAGCTATCGAAGTTCCAAAAACGGTCAAATATGACCAAGTGTTTCCTCAAAACTTGGTCAAGGTCCAACAGAGAACCCCAGGTACTAAATCAATCTCAATTGTATATCAAGATATTTCTACTTACGCTTACGACAATCCATAAAGGAGAAGGGTATATTCCTCGATACCTTGATTTTAGAGTAGTGAAACTTCTTGAGTTGTTATATCTCCGAACGGATGGCATCGAAAGGTAATATCCTTCGATACCATATCTGTCAGAGGTGAGTGATGAGAGTAATAGCAAGGAGTTCGAGCGATAGCTCCGATGGTCCTACGTAGAATGAAAACTCCTTGTGGAAGAATTTTATAGGCACCACATAGTGCATCGTAGTCATCATGCCATATGGTGAGTGTGTCGAGGTGTCATGTGGATACCACGTGTTAGCGATATATAGGTGGAAGACCAAAGGACCTTGGAAAGGCCATAAATTTCCGTCTAGAGCTCTTTTTTGAGCAAAATTTCCATCGTTGGAAAGATATCAACGAGTAGATGACGATGAAGTTGTAGTAGAGGGAAATGAGATAGTTGAGGAAGATGGTAATTCTAATAATCCATCCCTTAAAATGATACTTAGGGGTTGGGTATGTTACACTCTCTCTACTGCTGGTTTCCCACTCTCCCATTTCTTCTACCGCATATTCCTCTTCCTGGAATAGGATCGAATTAACAAAAATAACCTCCCTTCTCTTGACCAAGAATGTGACCTCCTTCTTGACATAACTGATCCTCTACTACTCCATCAAAAATATGTCCTACATATCCTCCTTTGTGGGACACTCGAATTTATCAATGATACCATCCTCGCAATCCTCGTAGCCATAATAATTGGCATCAAATTGCTTGTAAATATAATACATAGACCTCCTCTTCTTTAAATGGAGGGTATTATAGAATAGCTATTTGATGTTGAGGAGGAAGTTCTCATCCCGACTTGTAAAATTGGTTGCTATAATATGGAATGTTACAATATTCCAACAACCAATTGTACAAGTATGGTTGTGAAATTCCTCCATGATATAAAATATATATTCAATAATCCCCTCGAGGTGAAGAAGAGAAGGTGTAGGTATGATATTTACAAGGAATTGACACCAATTATTATGGATATAGGGATTCCGAGGATGATATCTTGGAGAAAGTTGAGTGGCCCATGGAGGAGGAGATGCAAGACAAAGAACTAAGGGAATGGTAGAGGATCAAGTCTGTTAAGAGGGAGGTCAGGTTGATGGTCAAAATTGGGGAGTTCATTGTCATTAATCCATTTTTGATCGAGGAAGAGGAGGATGTGGTGGAATAAATGGGAGAGAGTGACAAGGGAAACTAACAACATGAGAGAGAGAGAGAGAGAGAGAGAGAGAGAGAGAGAGAGAGAGAGAGTTTCCCATGTTCTCCTTATGTATGAGAAAGTGATTGAGTGCATGGTTGTGGAGAAGAATAAATTGTTGGCATGTTTTATGGGAAGCATGTTCTTGTCATTGATGGCAAGAACAACAACGAAGATGGAAAATAGGAAAATCATAAGCTCAGGAGGGGAAGCGAACAGTATGCAGAGATCAAAGCTCAGAAGGGAAAGAGAGTACAAAAATGTGATCAGGATCAAAATCATTGATCATGGATCTGCTTCGAGAGTCTTCACGACCGTCAGATCAAATTAAGTGGAAGGATAGGATAAGAAAATATGGAGAGCCTTTGGATTTAATCCAATGAAAATCTGCATCACAGATAGATCGAGCCATTGATATAAGATCTTGAAAAAATGAACATCATTCGTTTTGGATCTAAATATGTGAGGAGGTTACGCTCCGAAAAAATCTCACTTTAAGATTTTTCAATTTGAGATTTGAAATTCCTGAAGTCTGGAGAGACGAAGAGCTAGAGTACATTTCAACCGTCATATCTAGAGGGATATGTGGCGATGGATCGTGAGCTCTATAGGAATCACTTCAATAATTTCCAGCTAAGATTTGAAGTACTTGAAGCCCTTAGATCCGGAGAGCCAAAATAAATTCTCGACCGTCGGATCATCCGAAGTAGATCTCAGTCGTCAGATCATCCAAATAAGATCTCAAGCGTCATATCATCCGAAGTGAATCTTTTTTGTCTGATCTAGAGTGTTAGTTTGATTTTTGAAATTCTTGAAGCCCGGAGACCCAGAAAGCCAAAATAAATTCTCGATCGTGGGATCATACAAAGTATACCTTAGTCATCAGATCATCCAAAGAAGATCTCAAGCATCAGATTGTCTGAAGTAAATCTGGGCCATCTGATCCAAAAAAGACATGGCGTAATCCTGTGGAATCTGGGTAAAGAACTAAAGTAAGCCTCAACAGTTTGATCCAAGAGGAAAAGTGGCAGTAATCCGCATCCTTAGAGGGGAAGTAAAGTTTGAGACTTGTGATTTCAGAAGTCTGGACACCCAGAGGAGATCGTGACCATTGATCGAGAAAGGGGCCACAAAGTCGTTGATCAAGTTGAAAGGTCAAATTTCCAAAGCAGAGGCAGAGCCATCGATTGAGAAGGACAGGTGTCTGCAAATCATCGAATCCAGAAGATTAGAGTACGGAGAAAAGAAGGGTTTGAGATTTGAAACTCCCAGAGCCTAGATCATGAAGTAAATCACAGTCATTGATTTAGGAAGGATAATTGGATCCATAGACTTGAGAGGATATATCTGAACCGTCTGTTCAGGAGCACTGTCAATATCATGAGATCAACAGTCCTGTTGCATTGAGGGGATTGAAGGTGTGTGAACTTTAAAACGTTAAGGGCGGCCAGAAATTGAAACCACAATTTTGGAGAAAGGACACGTGGAGGCTCGAGGTAAATTGTGGCGTGAAATGCAGTTTGATCTCAAACCACCTTTGGCCATGCCCACATTCACATGGTCACATGAGATCATCGCCCAAGGTCATATCGAAATAAGGAGATAACACTCACTAGACCGAGATCACGAAGCACTTCTTGAATAATCGTGTGGTCACTGCCAGTGGTCACGTAAAGGAAGAGGCTTAGGACTGATTTACCTACAACAAATAGAACAAATGACTGTAACTTCTAGTGAAGAAAAGGAATCTCAAGATAACGAGCACTGATGATGAATAGATAGTGAGTAACCGCCAGTAAAATGGTAGAGTTGCGATGAGGACCTGGGAGAGAACTGGGAGAAAATATGACATGAAAAACATAGAAGAATATATATAGAATTGAGATGCAACACAGAGATGTTGTGATGAAGAGTTGTCAGGATGATCTGGCAGAGGACTTGGCATGATAAAGACATGAAGAGAATGTTCTTTTCGGGAAATGATGCATGAGCGTAGAAGGTGGTAGTAAGCAGCAGAAAAGGAGAAAAGAAGAGGTGCAGCGAAAAGGAATGAAGTGTATGCATAGAGTATAAAATGCAAAATAAAAAATGAACAGAGGTGAAGTTCGGAGTAGGAAAAATAGAAGAGCATAAAAGTAGAAAGAGGCAGAAGCAGAACACAACATAGAAGCTGAAGAAGGCCGAGGAGACATGGAGATGTAACATACCATATCAGAGACAAAGAAAGTAAGTAAAGTTTTGTAAGGTTCAATTGGGGTGGTAGGGTGGTGCTAAGGAGGATTGTAGTCCTCTAAATTCTAGTTGGTGCTAGAAGATATTCTGGAAGTTTGTGCTTCCATCTAGTTGGTGCTAGAGAAACCTAGGAGTTGGTGCTTCCATCTAGTTGGTGCTAGAGAAATCTGAGAATTGGTGCTCTCTGCAAGTTGTAGCTTGCTATCATAGGTTGAAGCCTCATATTTGATTTGGTGCTCAAAGACTATGATGTACATGAAGGTTGGAGCTTTATTGACATCTGAAGAAGAAGAGGTTTTCTCCCTTTATGAGTTTCCTCATGCAAATATGTGTCTTTGTGTATTCTGTGTGATTGATCAAATATTGTATATCTATGCATGTTAAGTTATCAGTAACACATTAAATAATAATCTAGAAAGATTCAGAAAATAACAAGAAAAGTTTCAATCTTATATTATAACTGATTCACCCCCCCCCTCTGAGTTATATTTTCAACAAATGGTATCAGAGTCGATGCCTTTAATCAAAGGTAGATCCATAAGCTTGAAAATGACTAGTCATGATGGAAGTTCAACTAATAGACTCCCTCTGTTTGATGGAACAAACTTTTCCTTCTGGAAAACAAGGATGAGAACACATTTAATGTCTCTCGGTTCTGATGTTTGGGATGTCGTTGAAATGAGATATGTGAAGCCTGTAGTCTTGGCCTCAAAATATGATAAGTTGGAGTTTATCTTTAATGCAAAAGCAATGAATTCCATCCTCAGTGGACTTTATTATGCCGAGTTTGTCAAATTCACGCACTGTGAATCAACAAAAGTTATGTGGGACAAGTTGATAAGTAGTTATGAAGGTAATGAAAAGGTGAAAGATGCAAAACTTTAGACTCACAGACTGAAATTTGAGCAGTTAAAGATGGATGAAGATGAAACTATTAGTAAGTACTTCTTATGTATAGAATGACTTTTCAACACTATGAAAGGACTAGGTGAAATGATAGATGAATCTTTTCTAGTCTAGAAAATATTAAGATCTCTTCCTGATAGATTTAACTCAAAGGTCTCTACTATAGAGGAAATAACTGATCTCAAAATTTTGACACTAGATCCACTTCTTGGAACCATAACTTCTTATGAAATGAGAATCACCAAAGCTAAATCCACTACAAGAGAGACATATTTTAAAGTAGAGAAAAACACAGATTCCGATATAGATGAGATTGAAGAAAATTTTGTGAGAAGACTGAAGAAAGGATCAGGAAAATACAAAGGTAAATTTCCCTTCAAATGTTGCAACTGTGGTAAGATAGGTCATTTTTCATATAAGTGTCCTCACAAAAGAAAGGATCAAACATATGATGATGAAGAGAACCACAAACACAAGAAGGTCTATAAAGAGAATAATTTTAAGAAGAAAAACCTTTTGTGTAAACAATGATGATGATCCCTCATATGATGAAAGAAATGACTCTTCTATTGAAGATAAAATAAATGATATCATGCTAATATCTTTAGAAGATATAAACACTGAAGATACAGGAAGTGAGTTCATTGATTGTGAAGCAATAGTGGATCTTAAAGGAGAACTTGTCAGTGCCATGGAAGAGATTGATAGACTCAGAGAAAAGAAAAGAAAACAAAAACAATTACTGCTCAGGTATGAGAAAACATGCAATGAACCAACTGAATGAATTTCTCTGTTGAAGGTTAAGTTAGAAGAATCTAATAAGATTGAAGACATCCTCAAACAAAAATTGAAGGAAGCCAAAACAAAAGGTGAAAAATTGGAAGCTGAAGTAGTGACTGTCATAAAAGATCTAGAGAAATTCCAGGCCTTATATCATCATAATCTGACAAGTATTAAATCCTTAGAAGGATTAGCCTCCATTCTAAATCAACAAAGGAATTTGAAGTTGAAAATTGGTTTGGGTTATGAAGAGGGATCAAGTAGTGGTCAGCTAAGCAACAAAGAATCCATCAAGTTTGTCAAATCTACAACCATTGACAACAAAAAACCTGTAGAAACAAAGGAAGAGAATCAACTGCCAAGGAGGAGTGAAGGAAAAGTTACCAGAACTGAATCTGTATAAAAAATAAATAATACACCCTCTACTCAAGGAAATCATCAGCATGGAAGAAATCGACCTGTTCAAAGAACACAACCATTTTCCAGGTACAAAGATTTTTTCTATGGATATTGTTTTTACTGATCTAACTTTGGCCACAAAGTTGTAAATTGTTCTTTAAGATTTAGACATGAGAAATCAAGATAACCAAGAAATAAATATATGCCACAAAAAATAATGAGACAACCAAGTAACAAACAAACACAGACTACAAATCATGTGATGGCTGGGAGAAGGACATAGATTAAACATAACAATCGTTAGATCCTTTATTCAATGAACCAGAATGTTACATATGCCATCAATATGGACATAAAGCTGCAGACTGTCACTTACAGAACTATAAGCCAGATTAAAATCACAGAGCTGAAAACATCAAGGTTTGGAAGAAGAATGAAGATAACAAGTGTGGATTAGTGTTGTCAACTCAAAGACAAAAATACCCTTGGTATATTGACAGAGGATGATCCAGTCATATGACAGGTGACAAAAGTAAGTTCTTATTACTAAAAGAAAATAAATCAGGGAGTGTGACCTTTGGAAATGATGCTCTAGTAAAGATCAAAGGTAAAGGTCTAGTAAGATTAAGTAGTGGAATAAGAAAAGATAAAGATGTATTATTTGTTGATGGTTTAAAGCATAACATTCTTAGTGTCAGTTAGATATGTTACAGAGGATGTGAAGTCACTTTAATTGCCAAGAATTGTAAAATAAAGACAGTAAACACAAGAGAGATGATTGCAAAAGGGGTTAGAACTGTAAACAATGTATATGTTCTAAAGGAAGATTAGGATAAATGTCATTTACACAAATTTGATGAAAGTTGGTTATGGTACAAAAGGCTTGGACACCTTAATTTTGATCATATTGTCAAATTGAATAATGAAGGTGCTCTGAAAGACCTTCCAAGAATATCTAAGCCTAATAAATCTGTATGTGAATCCTATCAAATGGGGAAGATGACTCGTTCTCAATTCAAATCGAAGAGTTTCACATCTTTAGAGAAACCACTTCAAATTGTTCATATGGATCTGTGTGGACCATCGCGAAAGGAAGCAACTGGAGGAGAATGTTACTTTATGCTAGTCATTGATGCTAGTTCTGAGAGAAAAATCTGATTCATTTGAGAATTTCAAAAAGTTCAAGGAGTTAGCTAAGAATTAGACAGGAAGGAAGTTAAAGGAAATTTGCTCAGACAGGGGAGGAGAATTTCTGTCAAGAGATTTCAAAGAATTCAGTGACAGACATGGAATTAAAATCGAATACACTATTCTATGTACTCCTCAACAAAATGGAGTTGTAGAATGCCAAAATAGATCATTTCAACAGATGGAAAGGGCTATGATAAGTGAAAAGGACATTTCACAAACCTACTAGGTGGAGGATTTTCACATGGCTATTCATATTCTAAACAAAGTGCATCTAAGGATGAACAATGATAAAACTCCATATGAGTCGTGGTTTGGTCGACCTGCATTAATCAAACACTTCAAAGTATTTGGAAGTAAATGCTACATCAAGAATAATGATGATCATCTGGGTAAATTTGATAGTATAGATGATGAAGGTATATTATTAGGATATGCAACGAATAGTAAAGATACAGATTCTTTAAAAAAAGAATGCATAAATCAGTAGATTGTATTGATGTTCGAATTGATGAAGAAGCTCCTGTAAAAGATCAACATAGAATAAGCACTAATCTAAATGAAAAAGATGATGAGAATAATGAAAATGAAGAAAAACAAATCTCAGAGTCACAAGAAGACGATGAATCAGGTGGAGAAGAGACACCCAGACAAGAAGAGTAAGGACAACAGTCAACATCAAATCCTTCCTCCAGAATTACTCAAAAGAATCATCCTGAAAGTCGGATAATTGGTGAGAAAGACAAAGGTGTACAAACCAGGAGAAGGATAATCAAAGACACTGAGCAATCACATATAGCCTTCATATCCATGGTGGAACCCAAGAACTTTAATGAAGCCAATAAAGACATAAATTGGTTAAAATCAATGAATGAGGAACTAGACCAAATTGAAAAGAATGTCACTTGGGAACTCGTTCCTAGGCCAGCAAATAAAAATGTAATAAGATCCAAATGGGTATACAAAAATAAGATGAATGAGCAAGGAAATATTGTAAGAAATAAGGCTAGATTGGTCTGCAAAGGATATGATCAAATAGAAGGACTGGATTTTGATGAGACATTTGTGCCCATAGCAAGATTAGAAGCTATTAGAATGTTTCTTGCCTATGCTTTTCATAAACAGTTTAAAGTCTATCAAATGGATGTCAAGTCATATTTTCTAAATGGAGATATAAAATAAGAAGTCTATATGGAACAACCATAGTGTTTCCAACTATCAGATAACCCTGACTTTGTCTACAAGATGAAGAAAGCCTTATATGGGTTGAAACAAGCTCCTTGTGCTTGGTATTACAGACTAGATAAGTATCTTCAAGATAAAGGGTTCAATAGAGGAATAGTTGAAAACAATCTATATATCAAAACATAGGGTAATGATTTTCTCATTGTGTTGGTCTATGTAGATGACATCATATTCGGAAGCAATAATGCTTCATTGGTTCAATGGTTTGCTTATGCCATGCAGACTGAATTTGAAATGTCTATGATAGGGGAACTGTCATTTTTTCTTGATCTGCAAATTACTCATAGGTCTAAAGGAATATTTCTTTCTCAGGAGAAATATCTAAGAAAAATGATGAAAAGGTTTCAAATGGAATATTCTACACCTATGAGCACACCTATGGTCACTGGATGCAAGTTAAGCAAGGATGATGACTCACCTAGTGTTGATTAGAGTTCATATAGGTCTATGATAGGGAACATATTGTACATCACAACATCCCATCCATACATAATGAATGATGTTGGAATGGTAGGAAGGTATTAGGATGCACCTAAACATATTCATTTGTTAGTTGTCAAAAGAATATTCAGATACTTGAAAGGAAAAATGAACTATGGCCTATGGTATCCTAGGAATCAAAATTTTCAACTATCAGTCTATTCTGATGCTGATTGGGCTAACTGTGTGGATGAAAGGAAAAGCACGAGTGGAGGGGCATTCTTCTTAGGAGATTCCCTTGTAGCATGGTTGAGAAAGAAGAAAGGTTCCACTTCCTTATCAACTACAAAAGACGAATACATTGCAGCTTCCACTTGTTGTACCCAAGTATTGTGGATGACTCAGACACTTGCAGAATTGGAGGTAAAATATAGTGCACCGATCCCAATTCATTGTGATAATACTAATGCAATTAGTTTGTCAAAGAATCTTGTATTTCACTCCAAGACTAAGCATATACCCATCAAGTATCACTTCTTGAGGGAACAGGTGACCAACATTGTTGTCTCTTTGCATTATATTCCATCCAAATATCAAATTGATGATATCTTCAGTAAACCGCTTGCAAAAGTTCAATTTGAGTATCTACGCCATAAGTTGGGCATGGCCCCATTGTGAAGCTAAATAGTCTATCTGATCAGGGGGAGCACATAGTCACTCTCTATTTTCTTTGACATTGATGTCAAAGGGGGAGAAAAAGGTGTTGTCTGTATGCTACAATTGAAGGTATAAGGAGAATAGTGTATCCTTTCAGGGTTGCCATCAATGCCAAAGGGGGATATTGTTGGCATGTTTTACAAGAAGAGTGTTACTTTCATTGATGGAAATAACAACAACGACGATGGAATATAGGAAAAGAATAAGCTCAGGAGGGGAAGCAAACAATATGCATAGATCAAAGCTCGGAAGGGAAATCATAGTACAAAAATGTGATCAGTATCAAAATCATTGATCGTGGATCTGCTTCCAGAGTCTTCACGACCGTCGGATCAAATTAAGTGGAAGTATAGGATAAGAAAATATGGAGAGTCGTTCGATTTAATCCAAGGAAAAGTTGCATTGCAGACAAATCAACCATTGATCTAATATCTTGAACAAACGAACATCATTCATTTCTGGTCTAAAGATGTGAGGAGGTTACGATCCAGAAAAATATTACTTCAATATTTTTCAATTTGAGATTTGAAGTTCCCGAAGTCCAGAGAGTCGGAGAGCCATAGTAAATTTCAACTATCAGATCCAGAGGAATACGTGGTGATGAATCGTGAGCTTCGGAGGAATCACTTCAAGAATTTTCAGTTGATATTTTAAATACTCGAAGCTCGGAGAGACGGAGAGCCGAAATACATTCTCGACCGTCAGATCATCCGAAGTAGATATCATTCATCAGATCATATGAATAAGATATCAAGAATAATATCATATGAAGTGAATATGGGTCATCTGATCTAGAGTGTCAGATTGAGTTTTGAAATTCCCGAAGCTCAGAGACTCGAAAATCCGAAATAAATTCTCGTTCGTCTAATCATCCGAAGTAGATCTCAGTCGTCATATCGTCCAAAGAAGATCTCAAGCGTCATATCGTCTGAAGTAAATCTGGGCCATCTGATCCAGAAAAGATGTGGTGTAATCCTATGGACTTTGGGTAAAGACCTGAAGTAAGCCTCAATCGTCTGATCTAAGAGGACACATGGAAGTAATCCGCATACTTAGAGGGGAAGTAAAGTTTGAGACTTGATATTTCAGAAGTCTAGAGACCTGAAGGAGATCTAGACCATTGATCAAGAAAGGGGCCATATAACCATTGATCGGGTTGAAAGGTCAAATTCCCTAAGTAGAGGTAGAGCCGTCGATTGAGAAGGACAGGTGTTCGCAGATCATCGACTCCGAAATATTGGCGTATGGAGAAAAGCAGGGTTTGATATTTGAAACCCTTGGAGCCTAGATCACAAAGTAAATTGTAGTCATTGATTTAGGAAGGCTAGATATGATCCACAAACTTGAGAGAATATATATGAACCGTCCGTTTAGGAGCACCATCAAGATCGTGAGATCGATGGTCCCATCGCATTGCGGGGATTGAAGGTGCATGAACTTTAAAAAGTTAAGGGCAGGCCGCAATTGAAACCATGGTTTTGGAGAAAGGACACGTAGAGGCTCGAGGTAAATTGTGGAGTGAAACAAAGTTTGATATCAAACCACCTTTGGCCACACTTTCATTCGCATGGTCACATGATATCATCACCCAAGTTCATATCGAAAGAAGGAGCTATCACTCGCTAGACCAAGATTGTGAAGCGCTTCTTGAATAGGCGTGTGGTCACCGCTAGTGGTCACATAAAGGAAGGGGCTTAGGATTGATTTACCTACAACGAATAAAACGACTGACTGTAACTGCTAGTGAAGAAAAGGAATCTCAGGATAACGGGCATTGATGATGAATACGCAATGAGTAACCACCAGTAAAGTGGAAGAGTTGTGATGAGGACATGGGAAAGAAATGCGCAAAAATATGAAATGCAGAACATAGAAGAATATATATATAATTGAGATGCAGCACAAAGTTATTGTGACGAAGAGTTTCCATGATGATCTAGAAGAGGACTTGGCATGATAAAGACATGAAGAGAATGTGATTTTCCAGAACTGATGCATGAGCGTAGAAGGTGGTAGTAAGCAACAGAAAAGGAGTAGAGAAGAGGTGCAGCAAAAAGGAATGAAGTGTATGCACAGAGCATAAAATGAAAAAGAAAATCTGAATAGAGGTGAAGTACGCAGTAGGAAAAAGAGAAGAGCATAGAAGCAGAAAGAGGCAGAAGTGGAACACAACATAGAACCTAAAGAAGGTTGAGGAGACATCAAGCTGTAACAGACCATATCAGAGATAGAGAAAGTAAGTAAAGTTTTGTAAGGTTCAATATGCATTCTACTAATACACAAATTAATGCAGAAATAATAGAAAATCCGATACAACATCCTACACAGAAAATATTATAAATATCACGGCATGTACATACTACACAACATAAAAATAATCATAGCGATGGTACTTATATTTTTATGAAAGTCACCAACTGTGTGTAGACATTCCAAAAACTTCCTAGCCTTATACCATTCTGCTCCAAGCTATCAAATGTGGGTCACCCCTGAGCTGGGACTAATCTCTACCTAGGGAAAAGGGAAACCTAGGCTAGGATGAGACTATGGAAAGCTGCACAATGCAATAGGAAGGATTCCCTCCCAGGAGCCTACTCATCCCCACTGATCATAGACTCTCATTCCCCACATGCCTAGCCCACCCAGGAATATACAGCTTAACCATTCCGTAGTCCATCAAATGCTTTAATTCCCTTCTAGAGCTTTAACGACATGTTGAATCATGAATTCTCAGATCTATGTAGCTTCTATGGGACTCCCTCCAGGAGAAATCACTTCCCAACCAATCTCTCTCTCATGGAGAGAGTTCCTCATAGGCCTGACAACCTACTTCTTCAATCCACGGGCCTGACAACCTGCCTCTTGAAAACCACAGGCCTGCAAAATTTCTTCTTATGTCCAGCTCCTAAGTCAAACAGGTAACCACAGTAAAAAAAATTGGGTATGGGTTCTGGTAATGACAACAAGCAACAACAGTCCAGAGAAAAACGTGGGTAGAAACAAAAAAATGTCCAGGGCGTGATATAGCTCAGGCACTACGCAGTCGTGTTGTGCCTCATAGGAAAAATGGGTTATCTTCACGGGTTTGCAGGTTTCAGAGGTTGCGGAGGTCCACGATGGAGGTGTAAGTTTTAAACCTATGAAGTAAATAAATGCATATATATTCTTAAGAAAAACATAATTTAATCAATGGCTCATACACAGATTACACAGAGATTTTATACTGGAAACCCTCAATCGGGAAAACCTTGCTTATATTTATTATTGAATTTCACCATTCACCATACATTATATACAATGATTTTAGGTATTCCGTAGATACCAAAACCCTAATCCCTTGATCCAGGATTAATTTAGTAAATCACTAAAAATAGCAAAAACCACCCCAAAAAATATTTCAGGGCGCTGCCTCGAATGCTATGTGTAACCAGGGGAGCATACCTGCCCCCCCTGGACCCCCCTAGGAAAGATCCCGATGCACACGACACTCATACCACTACTAGAGGGATCATCAGATGCAGTTTTCTAACCTGACGCGCCCACACACACACATGTAAAGAATATAACACATACCCAACATTCTCCCACTTGTTGTTTTCTTTGCATCCAGGGTCCAGGGGATTATATAGTCAACAATCCAGGGAAACAATGCCCATTGTTAATCTACACCAGGAGAATTGTTCTGTGCTCATAGACTTTGTCAATGAATCTGCAACATTCTTCAAAGTGTCAACCTTTTCCAACAACAACTTCTTTTCCTCAACCATGTCTCTCACAAAGTGATACTAAACATTAATATGCTTTGTCTTCGAATGGTAAGCTAGGTTCTTTTCCAGGAATATTGCACTCTGACTGTCACAATCTAATCCCACTGCTTGTTGTACCAACCCAATACCTGAACACAATCTTTGTAACCATATTGCTTCCTTTCTTGCATGTGTGGTTTCCATGTATTCAGCTTCTATAGTTGAGAGTACCACTGCAACCTATCTTTTTCTCATCCAACTGATTGCTCCTCCAAATAGGTTAAACAGATACCCACTTGTAGATATTATACGATCCAGATCTCCAGCCCATTCTGCATCAACAAAGCCATGTATGTCCACCACTCTGTCCAATCCTAGTCTTCCTTGGTAGCATAATCCATAACTGGTACTGCCACGAAGATACCTGAAGACCCTCTTTACTATTGTCCAATGCTCCTTCCCTGGTTTTGACATATATGTTGTGAGTGGGAAATCCCCCTATGGACTAACACTTAGGTTTTTATCATGCATGCAGAAAAGACCTAAATATTCCTACTTTTTACCATCATCCCATACCTAATCCCCATTATTCTTAAGCAAATACACAGTTAAGAAGATCAAGTGAACATACCTTATTTCCAGCATTTGGTATCGATCCCTTTTCATGCTTGGTCGCTCTTTGACTGCAAATCTCCTCCCAAGGCTGACCTGCATTCACAAAAGACAAACAAAGAACTCCACATGCATTTGATCTACAGATTAATGGGTTAGAGATTTAATCAACATTTACGCAATAAACAATGAAAACCTCATATGGTGGGACGAGAAAAGTACTTCTTTATTATTAACTTCACTAAATAAACTTACAATGATGAAGATGGCCACTACTCCACGAATCTAGTCCTGGGATCCTCTTTTATTAAGCACCAACTGCTAACACACTTTCTTCTCTTCTTCTTTGAAATAAAAAAATGGTTGCAGAATCTTGGGCAAGGGGAATGCTAATTCAGGTAGATTTTCTTTACTATGATTTTCCTCCTCTCAAATGGGACCCCTAAAAATTTTGTTATAGGCTAGAAGGAGCTAGGTATTTATTCGAGTGACTGGCCATGCATGGTCGAAAGGTTTAGTTAACTTACCCAAAACTGTGTGTTCCATCAACAACTTTCCATTTTTCATTCTTTTGTAGGTACACACGGGTTGTAATGGGCCAGCTAGCGTGTACACACAGGCTGTAGTGGAGCAAGGAGCGTGGGCCTTTAAAAAGGGTGTTTTTAAGAAGAGTTTTTCAGTACTGGCTTGGAAAAGAAGGAATATGAGATGGTTTGATGCCAGGTAAGCATGTCTGGTGCAAATTAGGGTTATAACAGATGCCCCCTAACGTGTGAGGTCAGAAGAGCATCTGATGGACGAAATACATTATCAATCTTTATTAGCGTACCTAACCAGTGAGCCCAGGGACTAGAATATGGGAGGTGCCATCTGCAAAATAACAAATGTCTCACCGAGGCAGACATACCCATGCTTGGAATGAAATAAATTCATGGATACCAATCAAATACACTGTACATCCATGTCATATAACTATATAACGTGTAGCCGCAAGAAATACACAACGGATCTACATCTCAAAATAAAAAAGATATACATGTATAGTATCCATATTATAGAAGTTGATAAGGCCTGATGGCTGGTGATGAGGTCTTCAGAGCTCGAGCATCCACTTCAAAATATTCAAAACCTGGGTAGGAGTGTAATATGAGTGTATGACTTCACTACCCAGAGGTCTTCGATGGCTCGTCGTTCATGGACTAGAGGATCTTGATGATCAGACCGGAGGCTTCAATGATTTTGAACAAAGACTTGATTGGAATTTTGAGATGTTTGGGCATGAGGGAAAGAGACAAACTGCAGAGGGGGCGACTCAGGCTTGGTAAAAAATTCCCTTAGACAATAGCATGACAAATGATGAGACTCAAGTAGCATGGCATTGACATAAGTTCACGATGCAGGAGGCAACACAAACTCTCCATATGTTTGGAAGAATAACCAAATGGAGGAGGACACAACTCTATGTAGTGAGAACAACTTCCTAAGGTCATATTAAATCCCAGATCTTGAAGAACAAATAGAAGGATGTGCTTTGTCCAAGGGTGACTCATTGTGCTGCCAATAAAAAGAAAATACTTTTCTCTTCCTCTTTTTGGGGTGTATTTGATTTTTTTTTTTTGTCTTTTTCAATAATTCTGGAAATCTTTAAAAAGAATAAAATAATGTTACGTTACAAAGGAGGAACGAGTGTCGCAAACATACTAGTTCTAGGTGCAAGGATAAGACTGATGTTCAGGGAAAGGATATTCGGAAAAATCCCTCCCGGGGCCAAAGGTGTCAAGATGCAGAGGAAAAGTGCTACAAGGCTTGCATATAAGGCATGCTTCATATGGTTCAGTTGAGAGCAACATGGATTCAACAGTAGGCCAAAGATGCGGGTATACAAACGCGATTAATAAGACACAAAATTGTAACATCCTTCGATGTAATTTTAACGAGCCTAGAGAAGGTAAGCTCGATGGTTTTTCATATTTAGAGAGTTTGAAAAAACATAAAAGGAGACACTGCTGGGGTGCCTTTTTCTAAGATAGTCTAGTTGGCTCGAAAAAGGGGTAAACTAGCACCGACTAGACGTCTATTCAAAACCATTTTAACAAGTGTGATAAAGACAAGGTCACTCAATAATTTTTTCATTTTTAAGGAGTCTGAAAAAAAATTTAACTATGGACTCCGTCAGGAATGTTCTTCTAGACCATTTTAATGAGCGTGAAAGAATAAGGTCACTCGACGATCTTTTCAATTTTAGGGAGTCTGGAAACAACTTAACTATGGACTCTGTGGGGGTTCCTTTTTCGTAAATTTAGTCCCTCAGGCCCAGAAAAGGGTTAAAATTATACCTGAGAGTACTCTTATAGATAACCGAGGCTCCTAGAGTATACCTTTGTTCGTACAGTTGACCATCCAGATCGAAAAAGGGGTAAACTATCACCTAACAGACGTGACTTCAAATTTCAGTTTAGCAAGCGTGAAGGTCAAGAATATCGGTCGACAATCTTTTCACGTTTAGAGGGTCTGAAAAGAGATTAAAAGAAGAATCGTTAAGTTTTGGGAGTCCCAAGGGTGAGGTCAAGAGTGATACAGAATTATGCAAATGAGGATCAAACTCGTAATCAGGAAAATCTAGTAAGGACTCCTGGGCCTATAGTCGTTAGTGACAGCATGGACACAAAAATGCAACCAGGATCTACCTAGGGCATCCATGTTAAGGTAGTCTCTACCACTAAATTATGACACACCTAAAGAAACAATGATGATTCTGTGTTGCAACTCGGTGGGATCGATCCTATGGTAAAGAAGAAAAGACAACAAGATGCAGGAAGTGGAGGTGGAATCCTATCTTAAATGCAACGAGTTAGAAAAAATGTCCTTTTACCAAAGGACCTTCAAAATGACCCAAAACTCCAAAAAGTTTCCAAATACCCAAAGAACACTTCTTGTGACAATCCAAATAAAAATCCCGAACCATACTAAATGATTTTCAATTTAGAAAAAATGACAAAAGGGTCCAAAAATTGACAAAAAGAGGCCAAAAAGTCTATAAATAGAAGTTGGCAGCTCATTCACCACTGCTAATTGAGAAATTGACTAAAAATAAAAACTACCCCTTTGTGAAAAGAGTTGATTCCGGGAGCTTCAGTGGACAAAACGACCATCCTCTTGGACCAAGTAAGTACTCACTACCCCCTCTTGCATTCTAATTCTTTATTTATGCATTTAAGTTCATTTTTTGGGGGGGCATTGACCTTTAAAAGGTTGGCCCTACGTCCACGTGGGTTGTCTTATGAAAATCTGCATGTACATGTGGGCTGCCTTGTGATAGCCCAAGTGTACACACTACTGTGAGCACTACAGCCCGCGTGGACCTTCCATTTAGTGTAAAAAAATAAAAAATAAAAACAAAAGTTAACGCTCCTAAACTTTGTCTATTTGCAAGATGTATGTTCACTGGAGGGAAAGAGAGCATGAGGATATTTATGTGTTGGTCGATGAGGACCCTGATGCTGTTGTTGCACTGTTGCAGTGTGGTTTGTTAAATTTTTTCCATTGTCCTTTCATGCAAGCACAACCTAGGCTACTGAATTCCTTGGTGGATTATTGGCATCCCAATGCAGAGGAATTTATGCTAGAGGGGCAGTCGTTGTCTCCAATGACAGAGGATATATACTTCCTGACTGGCCTCTCGAGGAGAGGGGAACCAATCAATTTTCATACCTTTCCGTCTGGGCCTCATAACATATTGGAGTTGATTGGACTCCATTGTGAAGTCGATACTAATAGAAAGAGCTCACAAGTGCCGATAAGAAAAATCTATAACTTATCACTAAAAGTGATAGTGTTTCTCATTGGGTGGATTACTAGGTTTGTGTATTTGCATCAAGCTTCCCGTGCACACATGAATTGTGTATTTCAGTGATTAAATGCACAAATATTTGACTAGAGCACCACTTTACTAGATTGTATGAAGAGGCAATTAACAGAGTGTCGAATGCAGAATCAGAAGAACTTCTGATTTGGGATGATTCTTTGTGCTTTCTTCTTTGAGAGAGTTCCCAGTTTCAGTCCTAGATAGACTATACGAGGGCATGAGGCCTCTCTCCCCACATTATGCAGATGGGCGGCGTTGTTTCCGCGACAGGAGGGAGGGAGGACCATTGAGGCCTTCGATGACAATTTCTTTTCTTGGTGGGCACAAAAGATTCTGGTCATAGAGGACTATCCCCTATGATGGGATTGACTTCTCTAGAGACCTTGAGATACCAGTACCTCCCGGAGAACAATGAGGAGAGATGGGTAAGTTTGCTTCGTTTGTTTTTTTTGTTAAATATATGTAATTTTTATGTTGTTTTTTAGATATATCATTTTTTTTTATACACCAGAGTATCTAACAGATTTGTGTCTGTTATGTGTAGATGTGGGGCCAGTACGACCAGTGGACTATGCGAGGAACAAGTGATGTCCTCGACCAGAGGCCGCCCCAACCGCAGCCGACGGACAAATGGCAACAGGAGTACCTTCAGCTGGTGAGGCTAAGAGAGTTTTTAGACGAGTAGAGAGAAATGTTACCTCGCTTACTCGCATAATCCCCATGGAAGAGATCGAGGATCTGTCGATGTCTATGCAGCCTCATGTAGTTGGGGGACCATGGACGTGGGTGTAACTTTTTCAGCGTTTGGAAAAATGTTGGCAAATATTTAATAGACAACGAATGGTATAAGTACAGGAAGAATGTAACAGACAAGCATAAGTAAAGATGGCATGAGTACAGGAAGAATGTACAGAGGATTGTTGGCATTTTTTATAGGCAGCGTATATTTGTCATTGATGGAAAGTATAGTAGTGATGATGGCTTGAGTACAACAACGATGATCAGCGGTGCAGTGATAATCGGGGAAGAGAAACAACTGTGTTCGTTGGATCTCTTCCTGAATTCCTGATGGTTGTCAGATCTCAAGAAGAGTGCACTGAAGAGGAGGACAGATCTCAGACGTTAGATCCAAGCACAGGACCTGACCATCATTGGATCAAGGAGAACCTGCACGTCTTTTAACGTATAACAAGGAGAAGCGGGTGTTCAAAATTCTGAAAGAAGGAGGACCATCCATTTACGGGTAGGACACGTGGGGATAGATCGTCATTTCGCTGACTGGAGAGTCAAAGGAACAAGGTTCCCTAACCTCTCAAAATCGCGATATGCGAAATCACAATTTAATCTGAGCCATCAGATTAAGGTTGAATCTGGACCGTTGATTCCAGACCATGTCGGAGTTTCAGGGATCGAGAGTTGGAGATGTCAAGTAATATCATCCACAGGAATCCCGATTTCACGATATGCAATATCGCGACTTAATCACAGTCGTTGAATCAAGATCAGATCCGAACCATTGATCCAACTCCATATTGGAGTTTCGTGAATCATGACATGGAGAGACAAGAAAACAATGCAACAAGAATGCCAAAATCGCGATATGCGAATTCGCGATTCAATCACAGTCATTGAATCAAGATCATATCTGGACCATTGATTCAACTCCATATCAGAGTTTCATGAATCGTGACATAGAGAGGGAAAAGGAACAATGAAACAAGAATTCCAAAATCGCGATATGTGAAATCGCGATTTAATCACAGCCATTGAATCAAGATTGAATCTGGACCGTTGAATCCAAGTCCATTTCGGGGTTTTGAGGATCGAGTGTTGGAGATGTCAAAGAATATTAACATCAAGAATCTAGATATCATGATATGCAAAATCATGACGTAATTGCAACCGTAAGATCAAGAAGTGATCTGGATCGTTGATACAAATCCATTACGGAGTTTCGTGGATCGGGAATTTGAAGTGACAAAAACACTGAACCCTTCACTCCATACCCGAGAGTGAGGTCCCCCATGGTTACACTAGATGAGATTAGCCATGTTGTGTTATCATACATGATTTCGATATGTTACCCAAGTTGGGACTTCACCGACGATATACATTGACCAACCAAAGGGGGAAAAAAGGTCAGGACCGAGGAAACAACCAATTGGTAAGTTGAACTTTTAGAATAGCTAAAGCGGACTTAGCTCGAAAAAATACAAGAAATTGAAGTTGATGTAGCTCCAAAAAGAGATAGAAAACGATTATAGGCTATCCCTCTTGTCTCTAATTAATACATTTACTATAATGATCTGAAAATGGATTCAATATTCCGCCAAACAAGTGGGTCTTCTAAGATGCCATCGACTCTTCAATGGTATCTCAGAAGTTTCACTACTATTGGATTCGAACCAATGACTCTCGTTGTATGAAAATACTCTAACCACAGAGTGAAGTGGTTCATTTATTCTCATCGCTTCTCGATCAATAGAAGAGAGGTAGGCATTAGCTAGAGCTAGCTATTCCTTACTACCCCTCCCTAATCAGGCCCCAGCCTGAGATACAGTCAATTATTTTCAAAAGAGAGTGAAAGCCTTAAGTGTCTACATCCATAGAGACACTTACTTACAGTTTGTCTACATCTGGACTTAGAGTGAAAGTGATAAGCCTCCTACCATAAAGACTGCTTTAAGCTTAGTACTAGCCTGCCTTTGGACACTTACTGTAAGTCTTAGAGTAAGTTA
Organism: Picea engelmannii; assembly: GCA_009831015.1. Lineage (NCBI taxonomy): Eukaryota > Viridiplantae > Streptophyta > Pinopsida > Pinales > Pinaceae > Picea > Picea engelmannii. Next base: position 162,843 of record ML798823.1, read on the forward strand.
CTTTCTTATTCCATTGAGTATGTTTCCCATGGACACTGTACTTTCTTACTTGCCTCCTGAGAGTAGGTTCCATAGAGAGAGTAAGTCTTAAGAAGTATTGAACTAGCACTTTATACTGAGAGTGAAAGTCGATAAACTTCCATCCTTAGAGTAAGGTTTTCCATGCCAAGAGGTACTACTAACTATCCTTGACACTTTCTTTTGTACTTGAATTTGTCTGTAGAGTAAGCTCCCAATAAATTGAATATATTCCCACCTTCTGATTAGTAACACCTGGTTTCTAGTCTTTATGGTCTAATCACCCCGGGTCGAAGAACTTAGCCTTGTCCCTAATCTATCCAGCAAGCTAAGTTTTCCCTAGCCATTGTATCTCTCGACACACATTCTCTTCTTGCCTAACCGGGACCAGCCTCTTATATATTCTATTATGAAATCATTTCCTTATACTTCTTCATTTCCATAAAAGCACAATATTCGTTGTTCAAGCCCTATTTCAAGCCCTATATACAACCATTCATTAATGGGAAGGTGTCATATCCTATAAGAGAATGAGAACGGGACAAGTGGTCTTTTTTCATATTACTTTTGGTATTATTTACCACCTGCACTTACCCTATTTGAACAACCCTACCATTTTGAAGTTAGTGCTTCCTGAATCCCATTACTTAAACACCCAGATAGGCTGCTTCATAAAGGTAAATATAAAAGTGTCTAAGTGTGGTACCCCATTCATTAATCAAGTGGTTGGGCAGGCAGGACTCCATTTTATGGTTACTGAGAGCTATTCATATCACTCTAGCAACATGTATGTCTATTCATTCTCTCATATGTTGCATGGGGGAACTCTTTCTTTCTTGGGAATTGAACGGGCGGTTATGTTTGAACGGGTCCTTTTCTCGTTGTCTGTTGTCAACTTGGAATGTATGTAGGAAGGATTTATGGTAATGGGTGCACCTAACCCACTGGGGACTACCTGACCACCTCCCTGGCTATCACTAGTTGACCAGTGTGAATGGCTCAACCTCCCTGATTTGAAAGGCTCTATGTGCTATGTCTATGGACCTAAACAGGTGAATTGTATATAATGCGCAGTAGTAAATCGCTCTTGTTAGAAGGTATCACCACCTTCTTCGTGTTTATTCATCATCTCACTTGATAAGTATAAAAGTTCCATCCCCCTACTATTAATGAAAGGAACAAACAACCTTTTCTTTGTTTCACAACCCTCTTCTATCAGACTCTTCTCCAGGGAGTGGTTCTATGGTACTTCTGATCTTCTAGGGCATGTGGACAATTGTGAAGTGCACTCAACAGTGCAGGGTGTTCAAATTAAACAATGGGTGCATAAATTTGTGCACACCTTCTATTCGCCATTTCATAACCTAGTGGAACAATGCTCCCTCCTTTTGTGATCCAATTACTACATATAAACATAAGCACCATCATACATGCATTTTTGAATTTATTGGTACGCTCGGATGCTGTTATATACCTACTATACCTACGTAATACGTCCACTAAAGCTATTCTATCCATACCGTTAGCCAACTGAACGAAACTTCTAATGTGTTTTTTCTAATTATCAAATATGTGACTTAACCCTGCCAAGTTCAACAACGTACTCTCCACGTTTCTCTATCTATACTATGCATGCCATGTAGAGATTCCTTCCCTGCATCACCTGCACTACCTACTCGTGCTTCTATTGGGCTGGTTCCTAAGCTAGTTGGTCAGTTATAAGTTGTTACCGAACCCAAGCAATTGGTCTAATTCCATCTGTCAGTGCTAGTTGGTCTTAGAGAAATGGTGTTACTGAAATTGGGGAAAGGGTACGTTACGATCACTGGTCACTGGTAATTCTCCCAGTCATTCTCCAAAGGCAAGGGTTACTGTCATTGGACAAGGGTACGTTACAGTCACTGCTTATGTTGGTGGTTTTCGATCAATCTTTCAAGTTATCGGGGATAATCAAAGTAAAAAAGATATCCCTACCCTAATCAAACGGACTCCCCCCTAACTCAAACAGACTCCCCCTAACTCAAATGGACTCCCATAAAGAAAAATCTTTCTAGAGAGCCATATCTTTCCTAAAATCCAAGTACTACTAATTATAACCTGTTAACAGTACCAGCTACGACAAGCAAATGAACGTCATGCCCACCTTTTCGTTAACTGCCATAGCCTCAATTTCCTGTCATCACTTTTTTATTTACCAAGCCGACCTTAGCAAGATGGATCACCCATATGGATCCTCGACGTTAGCGTCTTGACCTATCTCGGGGTCTTCTCCCTTTAGGATTGATTTCCGATAGGACACTAGAGTCTATTCCGCCTTGGGACCTATCTTCAATAAATAGGTTGATGGGATAAAAAACCAACCCTCTCCTCAAGCTAGAAGTAGCTAATTACCACTTGTAAGAGTGTCTAAATCGCGATGTGTGAAATCTCGACTGAATCTGAATCATCAGATCAAGATGTGATCTGGACCGTTGATCCGACTTCTTTACGGAGTTTCAAGGATCAGGATTTGTAAGTGGCAAGAACATTGAACATCAGGAACGTCGAAATCATGATATGCGAAATCGCAGAATGATATGAACCATCGGATCAAGTGTTGATCAGAGGGTTACTGTTCTCTCTCACAATTAACTCCTCAGTTTCGAATCTGTTAGTGAAACAGACTCATGATTGCCGATTAGTTGGTGTTTCAGTTGCTAAGACAATTGTCTTCTTTTTGCCTAAGGAGATGGGAAGTTGAACCGCCGTGAGTGTGTAGAAAATAAAATGAGACAGACAGTGTGAGGTTGGTCGTTCTATATGAGAAATGAATAAAACTGTAAGAAAGGGAAAATCAGAAAGCGCAGAGTGAGATGGAGAATATACACAGTGTGAGATGAAACTCAGGGAAGAGTAACTAATGATGAAGAAAACTTGAAGCTGAGAAAAAGGACAAAAGAAGTTGATGCAGAGCAGACCTGCTGAATAGACAGAGGAAGAAATGAATTGCAGAGTAGTTAGAATATGACCAGATTTACAAAACAAAGAAAGATTGGTAAGAATTGATTTATCTGCGTAGTTGACTGTTTATTTATTCATACATATTCTAGGGAGGTTGGGAGGTGCTCGAGAGGACTGTTGTCCTCAGAAGTTCAAGTGAAATATTGAACATAGGAAGTTGTAGCTTCCATCTGGTTGCATCTAGAGGAACCAGGGTGGTAGGGTGGTACAAGGGAGAACAAGTGTTCTCTGTTATACAGGTTGGAGCCTGTGTAATTGGAAGTTGGTGCTTCCATCCAGTTGGTGCTGGAACGTTAAGGGAGTTGGTGCTTCCTTCTAGTGGGTGCTAGAGAAACCAGAGAGTTGGTTCTCTCAAGCAAGTCGCATCTTGTAAAACAGAGGTAGCAGCCTCACATTGAGTTGGTGCTCAATTATAGATGATGTACAAAACTTAAAAGACTACCTATCATTTCGAAGAAGAAGAGGTTTTCTCCCTTTATGTGTTTCCTCATGAAAATATGTCTCTGTGTATACCTTATGTGTGACTGATACTATTTACTTTTACTGTCCATATGTTGTATATTGTTGATGATCACTTGAAGAAAGATTAATAATGTTTTAATAGACTTAAAATTGTTTAAGCTCAATAACAACTGATTCACCCCCCCCCTCTCAGTTGTCTTAGTAATTTCAACAATTGGTATCAGAACGGGTTCCTTTTACTCAAAGGTAGATTTGTAAGCTTAAACATGACAAGTCATGAAGGGACTTCAGCCTCTAAGCCCCCTCTGTTTGATGGAACAAATTTTTCCTTCTGGAAGATTAGAATGAGAACATACTTAATGGCCTTGGGTGCTGATGTTTGGGATGTAGTAGAGACTGGATATCAAAAGCCTATTGTGCTAGCCTCAAAGGATGATAAGTTAGAGTTTAGTTTTAATGCTAAGGGGATGAATGCTATCTTGAATGGACTTGCTGAAGCTGAGTTTGTAAAGGTGATGCATCTTGATACTGCCAAAGCAATGTGTGATAAACTTATTAGCAGTTATGAAAGAAATGAGAAAGTAAAAGATGCCAAACTTCAAACATACAGATTGAAATTTGAACAACTAAAGATGAATGAATATGAAACAATTAGCAAGTGTTTTTTAAGAGTTGAAGAACTTGTAAATGCCATGAAGGGTCTTGGTGAGAAGTTTGATGACTCACTCTTAGTTCAGAAGATTTTAAGATCTCTGCATGATAAATTTAATCCAAAAGTCTCTGCAATAGAAGAATTAAATGATCTTAAAACTTTGTCCATTGATCAACTTCTAGGAACTCTAACTGCATATGAAATGAGAATTAACAAAGATAAATCCAGTACTAGAGAAGCATCTTTTAAAGCAGACAAGAATACTGATTCAGAATTAGATGATATTGAGGAAAAATTTGTGAGAAGGTTAAAGAAAGACTTAGGAAAATATCAAGGGAAGTTGCCCTTCAAATGATTTAACTATGGTAAGATAGGTCATTTTTCATCTGACTGTCCCCATCAGAAAAAGGACCAGAACTCTGATGATGAAAAGAAGTACAAATAAAAGAAATATAATAAGAAGAAAAGTTTGGTTGCAAATAATGAAAAATCCTTAGAAGACATCGATAGTGACTCATCCTGTGAAGATAAGGAAAATGACTTCATGCTTATGGCCAAGGAGGATTATGATAATAAAAACACAGGCAGTGATGATAATGATGAAGAGGCTGTGGTTGATTTGGAAGGAGAACTGATCAGTACATTGGAAGAAATTGATAGACTCAGAACTAAGAACAGAAAGAAAAAACAATTGTTGACACAGTTTGAGAAAGACAGTAAAAAACCTGATGAATACTTTGCTCTGCTGAAAGTGGAATTAGAAGAGACAAAGAAAATAGAAGACATACTGAAACAACAATTGTCAGAGAAGAAAGTCAGGTGTGAAGCCTTAGAAGAAGAAATAGTAAAAACTTGAAAAGAAATGGAGAAATTTAAAGGATTGTATCATCAAAATCTGCCAAGTATTAAAGCCTCAGAAGAATTAACCTCCATTCTAAATCAGCAAAGAAATTCAAATTTGAAAAATGGATTGGGATATGAAGAAGGATCAAGTAGTGGTCATCCAAGTAATACAGAATCTATCAAGTTTGTCAAATCCTCAAACATAGACAATAGTCACTCTGCAGAAACAAAGAAGGAAAATCAGCCACCAAGAAGAAATGAAAGAAAAAGTCCCAGAACTAAATTTGTAGACCAGAAAGATTATTGGCATGACAGAAGTTGACCTCCTCAAAGAAGACATATTTTTTCAAGGTACAAAGATTTTTGTTGGATTACTGAGAGGGGGGGTGAATCAGTAATAGAGCAATTTAACCATATAATCCAAGTGTTATATCAATGAAGCATTATTATCCAATAACTGCAGAGTAAATAAGCAATGAACAAATGAACAATCATACACATA
>ML798824.1:46468-70683 GCA_009831015.1 Picea engelmannii
ACTCTCGATCCCCGAATCTCCGATGACTTATCTCCTTCGCAACTTCTGCAGATCTGACGGTTGTCAGTCTTTCGGGAAATTTGAATGGAATCCAATGGTCACTGGATCTCTGTCTTCCTTCTTCTCTGTAATCTCTTGCTGCGTGCATTTTCTTCAATGCTGTACCTCATGAGCTCTTACATCTGAATCCCCCAAGGGGTTTTATCCTTCATATCCTTCCATCTCCGTTGTTGCCATCAATGACAACAACCATCATCGTTGCTTGTTCAATATTTGCCAACATTTACAAGAGAGTTTCTCACCATCGATCATCGAAAAATGACCCTCCATGCTCTTTAAATAGAGATCATGAACCAATCAGGTGTTAATCCACGAATCAATGGCCATTAAGATCAAGGAGAGTATGAACTGTCGGATCACTCTATGTCGGGAACATATCGTGACCGTCGGATTTCCTAACTACAAATGCATACTAAAGAAACACACTTTTACCTAACGACATATTAGACCAAGTAGATCTTAACTAACTCCTAAGTGTCTAAATATCCTAACAATAGATACTGGAAAACCTTCTACTGAATATAGAAATATTTTCATTGCTCTTCTTTTTTAAGGCATAGAACTCTATAAGCTGTAGATCCAAATATTTATTCCTACCCCAAAAATTTAAAAAGACATCCTTCAATTCCTCCCATGAGCTAATTGTCTCTGGTTGCAAATGTTTAAACCAGTATTTGGTGTCCCCATTCAAGGATTGAGAGAAATCCCTCATACAAACATCATCATGGTCAATCTCAAACAAATCTATAAAATGCTCAAACCCTTGGATGTGTTTTTCAGCTGAGATAGCATCAGGTTCCCCATCAAACATAGGTAGGTAGGTACTCATAGTGTTTTGGAGGAAAATAATGAAGGATGTGGGGTAAATTTAAGAGTCTATATCTATGTTGAGTCTTGGAGTGTGTTGGATCAAGTGCAGGTGATGAAATATCAAACTTGGTTTCATGAGATTCATTAACTTGGTTATGGTCATCACATGGTTGAGATGAAATTTTTTTATCAAAATCGATGATACAGTGAGGATATGCATGTATAAATTTAAGAGGAGGATATATAATTGCAAGATTCTCATGATCATCATTAGAATGTAGTAGGGGAAGAAACATTTGTCTAGCATGTTCAAGGAAGGACCAGAGGCAACTTATAACAAACAATAAAATGCCTTGGAAAAAATCCAATTTTAAGTACTTGTTTTCTTCCATAGTGTCTCTTCATACCTCTATTAAGGGATCTCATATTCCATTGGTGTTTCTGAATTACATTTGAAGCTTGAGTGGAGTCACCAATAATGTTTTGGATGTTGGATTCTGCATTGAGAGTGGAGTCGCCATTGAAAATTTAAATTTATGGATTCTTCTACAAGTAGAATCACCTTCAAACTGATTTTTGATGTGTGGAGTTGCTAGAGTAGGATTACAGCCAATATGTGCCTAAGTGTCTACTACTCTCAGACCTTAGAAATCAACCATGTTGTTCTTTCCTAGGGAAAAATTTTCAATTCTTCCCCGGCAACGGCGCCAGAATGTTAGCACTCTGTAAATTGTGTCCAGCTAAATAGACAAACGACAGAGGTAACTGTTTCAACCTACTTCAGAGCTGGGAACTAGCCTGATCAACTCAAAGAGGGATCTCTCGTGTCACTTAATATATCTTTGGAAATCATTGGCTAGATTTGGTTTGTTTGGGGGGTTTTGTAAAGTTGTTGGTGAAGGAATAGGGGTGACATTTGGGGCTATGGAGTCGAAAATAAATAAAGCAGTGATAGGTTATCAGAACTATCTAGAGGAGAAAGGATAAATGAGGAAATGAGTCTGAGATTTTTTAAATTGAAATCTGCATGGTGAAAGAAGAAAGGAAAATGAATAACTGCATCAGAGAATATCAAAATGAGTTCTGAATTAGTTAAGAGGAGGATTACAAAATTTAAATTTCTAAGTCGAGAGTGTCATAAGATGAATTATGGACTTTTAAATCTCCAATTTAAAAAGAGGAAAATGTAAATAGAATTTCAAAGACACAAGAAATACACACTACGAGAGAACACAAGACTCATATCACAACCATTAGAATGTTTTCATAAACAGTTCAAAATGCTTCTTCATTGTATATTCACTTTGGCTCCGGGAATTTACAAAGTCTTCCTGCTACGAGGGAAGTCCCCTCTTCAGTCTGTCCAACCATTTATTTATATTTGTAATAGTATATATAGGTAGATTACATCCAAGATTCAAAATGAATCATCTTCCCTGAAGTTCCAAAAATAGTTGTCGGTTACACAAGCGTAATGTACAACAATCGAACTCCTATTTTTTAGAGGGCATTAGAAAATAAAACTAGCATATCTGGGTTTTTTTTCCTTGAAGGCCACTTGCCAATAGTATTAAAAAATTCTCTGACACACACTAAAATTAGCCTGAAATCTATGTCATCTGGGAAATTTCTTCTTTTAACGTATCAAGCCATGCAGGTTGGTTTTCCCCAACACCTTTGACCACCTCATCTTTTACATATGTCTTCTAACACTTGCTCTGTTTCCTTTTAACAACTCGCGTATGGAGTTTGCCTGCATATCCGTTGATGATTAAACCCTTCATGATGGTATTTAATTTGACCTATTGATATGCTCTTGGATCTCCCGAAGGCTTTGTATAAAATTTTGTTGCTAAAATTCGAGCAACCGGTTTCTCTTTCTTCTTCGTTGATGAATTTGTCACATTAGTTGAAAATCCTGATTCGATGAAGGCTACTTGGTTTATCGTATCCATATTCCCTAGTTTTGTAGAAAGCATGAACTTATCTTCCTTAGCTGAATAATTTGACCTGTGATTACCCCATTCTGAAACAGGACGTTAATCGCCCAAAACATAATAATGTAACCCATTTTTTGAATGAAAATTGTAATTGAGTGTCAATCATGAACTAATGTCAAGAGTACTTGCAGGTACGTTGGTTTATCACATTTGACCAATCTATTTTGAATGATGAGCCTTCAAGTTAGTTATCCGATGGTGCTCACCTAGCATCACACGGACGCAAAGTACCTGAACAAGTGGCATGAGGTGATTTGACCGGCCCTCACCTTTACCTTTCCACACATGATTTTTTTATTTGACGTATTCAAATGAAATTAGAACACGTGACATCAGGGAATGGTTGAGCGGTTTCACGCTTACCCTCTTTTCCCCCCAATATGCTTCTAGAGGTGACATGTGTCCATGGGTTGAAACTGCGATATTTTCTCTAGCCTGCCCTCGAACAATTATCTTTCATGCTATTTCATCACTCGATATGTGTCTTGGCCTTCGGTCTGGGTCACTTCAAAATCTATGGTTCATCGGGTTTCATCAACTTCTCGATAACGGGGGTTGGAAAAAATGGTTTTGGGTAAACCGCTTTTCTCCCTAATACGACTCTAATGGCATCATGTGGTCGTGCACTGAAACCACAGTATTTTCCCCAGCCCTCTCTTACATAATTAAACCTCGTGCTAGTTCTCCGCACGATACGGTTGTTGACCGTTGATATGTGGTATCTGAGATCTGTGGCTTGCCTAGTCCCATTACCCTTGCATATTTGTTAGATTCATCCATATTCTACCATATGTGACCTGATGCAAACCCCCTATCTCATTAGGGTCCACTGACCTCCCGGTCTCTGGATCATTCTTCTTATGAGCTTAAATAGCTCTTTGGGCTCCTGTTGGAACCCTTTGAACAAATCCACAGGTCCCTTTGTCCTCTGGCACAGGCCTTGAGAAAACCTATGCATGCGCTCAAATTTCGGTGCTCTACTCTGTTCTGAACCAACACACCTTTAGAGTTTTGGGGTTTCGACACTCTTGCATGCAAGCTCTCCCAAGCTCCTTGTCCTTCCAACTCCCGATATATGAAATGCCAAAAAGGGATTAACAGCTCTGGATCGCCCCTTAGCCTCCGTCCACGTGACCACCACTATGTGACCATGCGCTTAATGACAAAGTGCTACCAGCCTTTTGTGATTCGGGATTTCGCGATTCCAACTGCAACAATTTTTTGTCCTTCCAACTCCCGGGTCCTAGAATGCCAAAATCTACCAGTGACCACGGTCCACTTTTTGGGATTTCAAAATTCGATTTCTCAATTCCGGCTGCAGTTGGTTCTTGGTCCTTCAACCTCTCGGGTCCCTAAATGCCGAAATACTACCCCTTGAGAGAACATTTCTGGGTTTTCCCCGAACCTTGACCACTAGACATGTGTCCCCTTGATGAACGGTCCTGATGCTTTAGCAATTTCGTGAGCTGGGACTTCTAGTCTCACAACTCCTTCTCCTCGAACTCCCGTTGTCTGAAATGCCGAAAAGGGCTTGGATATTTGACACCTGTCCTCCAAAATGGATGGCCCCAATTCTTTTGAGACTTGACGAGTCATCTTCCCTCTATTGTTATGAGGATTAAACTCCTCACACCTCCTTCCAGATCCAACCGCTATCGTTCCTTGGTGTTAGATATGACGGCCCAGATCCTTTTTCATGTGCACCTCCCAGGGACTCAACCCTGTGCACGTATCCTTGATCCAATGGCTCTCAATCCACCGCACTCTAGATTCGATGGCTAGTGTGATTTCGTGAATCGGGAGTTCGTGATGTAGAGACTCCAAAATCCCTTGCTGCTCCAAACCCCGAACTCTGAAATAGAAAAATTCAACACCTTAGACTGTTGGAAGACACTTGGCCTTAATATCCTCGTTGTTTTGCAAGATCTAATGATTCTCAAAACTTCGTCACTTCTTCCATGAAGTGTCTCCACCGTCCATATGGTTCCTCCCATGGGGTGCTTCTAATCTCTTAAATCCCTCGCAACTTGGTGCGATTCTAGGGCTCTCGGGATTTTGGCAGTTCTCCATGAAGCGTCTCCACCATCCATTTCAGCTGCTCTCATGTGTAACCTCCCAGAGGTTAAACTCTATGCACCTTCACCTTATCCAACAATTGTCGAGTATCGGCGCTAGATCTGAGGGCTCAGATATGTCTTCCTTGCGCACTCTCCTCCTGATATTTCTAGGATTTTTGACTTAGAATATTTTCTAAGTCTCGAAGGTCTCGACCTTCGACTCTTCCTCTTGCAAGCCCAGTTCCTTTGGGTCTTGTCTATGTTATAGAAACGTTGTCCCTTCTGAGATTCGTCCTCCTGGAGATTTACTCCTGCGCACACCTTGCATTCAAGGATCTCGAATAACTCAGATTCGAGAATTTTTCTTGAAAATAAAACTCCTTATGCCCACCTAGCACTCTCCTTCTCGATGCACACCTTGTAGAGCCTACAGAGTATTCAGCAACCCTGTGAGTGTCTTCTCTTCAACAATTCTCTTTTCTTAGAACTCAAAAGAGTTCCTTCTGTGCACACTTGCACAAACTCAATGCCCTCCTGGCAAAGTTCTCCAGAATCCTCAGTGATTCTGTCTTCTCGCCGAACTTGAAAGAGATTTCCCTTGTGTGTACTCCTTGCACATCTACTGATGAAGGTTCAACATTATCCCTCTTGAAATTTCCTGAGGTTGTCTCACCTCTGTCAATGCACACCTTACGGACTATGTGCACTCCTTGCACTCGGAAAATACGAGACAGGAATAAATTGAAACTTATGCAATGCTTCACCAGTTATGCATTTCAAACATGAAATGCATAAAAGCATGTAAACGTCAAACACATAGTGTGCAGGAAAAACTGCTTTTCTAATCATTTGTATGTCTATACAAATGTTTACAAAGGCTGTACTGTAAAAAGTATCAGCTCCCTCTCGATACTTCTCTGCTCTGGTCTCTCCTCCTAACTCTCTACTCTAATTTCCTCATTACAAAATGAGGGCTCCCATGAGCTTATCCTCAACCACTGATGGAGGAGCATCGTTGGCAAGCTCGCAGAGGCAGGACCACTCAACACGTGTGAGTTCTTTCAAAAATTCAACGTTGATAGTTGCAGCCAATTTTTTTGAAATCCGCCTTCACTCAACGCTAGAATTCACCTTTGGAGGCACGCTTGAACCAATGTTGAATTTTACCCTTTGAGGCACGTTTTGAAAATTGTAAACAAAGAAGGAGTTTCCACTTCGGCTCTGGAATGCGACTGAACTTAGATAGTGTAGTAGGAATCTTAGAGTAGGCAAGTAGCTAGGGGAAACCCTAGAAACATATTTGAGTTATGTAGAAGTTTACACGCCCAGTTGAAGAGAGCTGGAATACAGAGAAAAATTAGTTGTAAGAGAGAACTCCGAGTTAGCAGGAAAAAAAAAGGTTTTTGAGTTACTGTAATTTTGAATGTAATCGCTAGCCATTGGGCACTTGTGAATATAACATAATGGAAAATTGATCCAAATGTGTTGAGCTTGGACTGTGTGTATTTTCCTGTTATTTTCTATTTTATAAACAAGTGAATGGAACTATGAGATTTTGGCAGTTTCAATTATTTCTCTTCATTTGGAGCTCTGCAAGGTGTGCATCGAGCCAAGGAGGAATGATGTGGAATTGTTTTCTCTCCACTAGGAGCTCAGCAAGGTGTGCATCGAGCCAGAGAGAAAATGTCGCGAATCTGAGCTATCGAACTCCCTCAAACGCAAGGAGTGCGCGGGAGCCAGATTCTGAACCAGACAAAGCTCAGGAGGAATAACACTTTGGAAAGTGTTATCAGGATCCAGGAACCCATTCCTTGGAAGGAGAAAAGACTGAGTCTTTGCAGACTTAGAAATATCCTAAGTCGAAATCGAGTAAAATCTCAGGAGGAAGAACCTCGTCGAGTGTTGGATCGAGGTGGAAATCCCTGCAGGCCGTCCAATTGAAGGAAGGAGCACAGGCTTTAACCCTGCATAGATCTAGGAGGAGATTTTGGAAATATGAATAGATGGTGGAGAATCCTCGAGGAGGAACACTAAAACCCCATAGGCTGTCGGATCAGGTAGAGTTGTGAGGAGGTTAGCGGCGAGAGTTTCTCGACGTTCATTTCGGGACTTCGGGTACCGGGAGGTGGAAGGACATAGGCTCTTGTCCTTCAGAACCCCGAATCGTGAAATTGTGAAGTCACGATTTGATAAGATCCATCAATCAAAGGAAGATCTGGACCGTTGGTCCATTTCGAGACTTCAGGTACCGGGAATTGGAAAGACAGAGGTTCCAATCCCTCAGAACCCCGAATTGCGAAATAGTGAAATCGCGATTCGACGTGAGACGTCGATCACAGGGATTATTGTGAGCCTTTGATTGAATGCCAAGGCATTTCGGCATTTCGGCATTTCGGATTTTCTGCAACCGGAGACTCCAAGGAGCACGGATACCCTTTGTACCCTAATTTCACAAAATGTGAAATACCGAAATTAATAGGCATCCGACCTTTCATCTTTTTGGTGACTGGAGACTCTAAGGAGCAGGGATACTCTTTGTATCCTAATTTCTCGAAACATGAAATCCCGAAATTGAGAGGTGTCGGGCATTTCGGCTCTTCAGCGACCGGAGGTTCTAAGGAGCAAGGACATCATGCGCATCCTAATTTCGTGACACGTGAAATCTCGAAAGAATAGGTGTCGAGTATTTCATATTTTCAGCGACCAGAGACCCTAAGGTGCAAGGGTATCCCTTGCATCCATATTTCATGAAACACAAAATTCTAAAGGAGCGAGTGCCGGCCATTTCGGCATTTCGGCTACCGAAGGTTTGAGATACCAGAAGACACTTGACTTGGGAAGTCTTGGTCCCCGATAAGCGCCATTTAGGCTTGGCACTTAGTCACAGCCCTTGGTCACGCGCTGTGGTATCTCATGCTTGATGCCCAAAAAGGCCAACTGAGCATTCCTAAGGGACCTGTGTAATTGTATGAAGGGTTCCAATTCGGAACTAGGAGAGCCATTTCGGCTCCAGAATCAGAAGATCCTGACCGGGAGGTCGCACAGCCCTTAGGAGGGATAGGGGGTCTGCATCAGGTGGTATCAGAGCCCAATTTTTGTCTATATATTTCAGGCGAAGGAGGAAAAAGAAGGAGACAGAAAAGTTGGAGTTGTACTCTATGTGTGACAGACAGTCAACACAATGTTTCCAAGAAGACGAGATCTGCCTTTAGCCAATCGTGTTGTAGAAAGGGAGATGCAAGAGTTTTGTGCCCAAATGGAAGCAATGGAAGCAACACAGAGAAGAGAACCTAACGTTGGGGATGTCAGTGATGCAGAAAGTGAGTAGGTCGAGGTCGAAGAAGCTGCAGGAGAGGATGTTGCAGAAGAACATTTGTTGAGAGCAGTTGTTAGATTGGGAGGTAGAGCTAAGATAGAGGTCCCCATGTATGAGGGAAATCTATATGCTAAAGAACTGTTGGACTGGATAAGTTCCATGGAAAAACACTTCGACTATGAAGATATCGATGAGGAGAATAAGGTGAAGCAGGCAATCACCAGGTTAAAAGGGCATGTAGCACTATGGTGGGATGAACTGCAAGCTGAGAGGAGAAGTCAAGGAAAACAGAGGATAAAAAGTTGGGATAGGATGGTGGCCAAACTGAAGGCTAAGTTAATACCCAAAGACTACCAGATCAACCTATTCAGGAAGCTACAGAACCTGAGACAGAAAGGGATGACAGCCAAGGAGTACACCGAGGAGTTCTACCAGTTGAACATCAGAATTGGAAAAAGGGAGAGAGATGAATAAAGATTCGTCAGATATATAAATGGATTGAGATATGAAATCCAAGACGAACTTAGCATGATGTCAGTGAGGACGGTGGAATATGATTATCAGTTTGCACTGAAGGCAAAGGAGAAGCTGGCCAGGAAACAGAACCAACGAGGAAGAGGTAAGAGCTCGATCCCAAGCAAAAGTAAGGGATTTAACCATGACAGAGAACATTAGTCTAAGGACAAGGTTGAGAAACCACACAATCACTTGGAACAAGGAGGAAATTCACGAGGAAAATAGAGTGGTGGAAGAAACTCTTCTAGAGGAAGAGGTAGAGGAGGAGTAAGGTGCTATAACTGTGGAAAGGTAGGGCACGTGTCTTGGGAATGTCCTAAGAAGAAGAAAGAAGGATGAGAATCTCACATTTCATAAGCACAATGAAGAGATGTTGAGGCAGAAGGAGAAGAGGATGGAGCATCCCTGATGTTGAGAAAATTTCTCTTAAAACCAGAGGCAGAAATTGAAAATTCAGTGCAGAGAAATAGTCTCTTCAGGACATCTTGCAAGACTAAGGATAAAGTATGCAAGGTAATCATTGACAGTGGGAGTACTGACAACCTAGTATCCACAGAGATGGTGGAGAAATTGGAGCTGAAGACAACTGCACATCCAAGGCCATACAAAGTCTCATGGCTGCAAAAAGGACACCAGGTAACAATCACTAAACAATGCCTAGTTGAAATTAAAATAGGAGGGTATAAAGATGAAATCCTATGTGATGTAATTCCTATGGATGTATGCCATATTCTGTTGGGAAGACCATGGCAATTTGACAGAAGTTTCATTCAGAGGAAAAATACATATACATTGGAGAAGAATGGTAGGATGCATATGTTGTTGCCAATGGAGGAGAAGAGAGAAAAGGAGGAAGCCAGCATAAGCATACTTCTCATGAATGGGAAGGAACTCCTAAAAGAAGTCAAGGAAAAAGAGGAGATGCATTTCATTGTGGTGAGGAAGCCCAGAGTCATCCTTACATTTGCATCAATGAATGATCTACCTGAAGAAGTTCAGGAGCTGTTGGATAATTTTGCTAATATAGTGGTGGATGAGCTACCAAACTCATTGCCACCCATCAGGAGTATCAGTCATCATATCGACTTGATACCAAGAGAAATCCTGCCAAACAAGGCAACGTACAAATTAACACCTTGAGAAAATTAGAAGGTGAAGAACCAATTCCAAGAGTTGTTGGACAAGGGCTTAGTCAGAGAAAGTTTGATCCCATGCGTAGTACCAACTGTGTTAAGCCCAAAGAAAGATGGAGGATGGAGAATGTGCATAGACTCGAGAGCCATCAACAAGATCACCATCAGGTACATATTCCCTTTACCAAGAATGGATGACTTAATGGATTTCTTAAGTGGAGCAAATTTCTTTTCCAAGATAGATCTGAAAAGTGGATATCACCAGATCAGGATGAGAGAAGGTGATGAATGGAAAACAGCCTTTAAGACGAATGAAGGTCTGTATGAATGGTTGGTTATGCCATTTATCGTAACAAATTCCCCAAGCACTTTTATGAGGCTGGTGAATGAAATTCTAAAAGATTCCATTGGTAAGTTTGTGGTTGTATATCTGGACGATATTCTGGTATTTAGCATGACTAAAGAGGAGCATTTGAGGCACCTAACACTAGTAATGAGGAGGATACAGCAGGAGAAGTTGTTGATCAATTTGAAGAAATCCTATTTTATGAAGATAGAACTCATTTATTTAGGTTTCGTGATCTCTTCGAATGAACTAAAGATGGATCTAAAGAAGGTGAAAGCGATCAGAGAATGGTCGTCACCAAGGAGCATGTTTGAAGTAAGGAGCTTTCATGGTTTAGCAAGTTTCTATAGAAAGTTCATTAGAGACTTCAGTGGGATTTGTGCACCCATGATGGATACAGTGAAGAAGTGACACAAGTCTTTTAAATGGACAGAGAAGGCTGAAAAGAGCTTCAATATACTGAAGGAGAAGATAACAGAATGACCAATTTTGGTCTTGCCGAATTTCGAAAAGACATTTCAGGTAAGATGTGATGCAAGTGGAGTTGCAATAGGAGCAGTTCTGAGTCAGGACAATCAACCTATTGCCTATTTCAGCGAGAAGCTGAATGAGACTAAGAGGAAATACTCCAAATATGACAAGGAGTTATATTCCATAATTCAAGAATTGAAGAAATGGAGGCATTATCTTGTCCCACAAGAGTTTGTCTTGTACATCAATAACCAAGATTTACAATTCATAACCTGACAAGAAAAATTGAATCAGAGACATGCAAAATGGGTTGAGTTTATGCAAAATTTTACTTTTGTCATAAAACATATTGTTGGGAATGCTAACAAGGTTGTTGATGCGTTAAGCAGGAGATGTTTAATTCTGCAGGAATTCCAGGTGAAGACCTTGGGGTTTGAACACCTTAAGGATATGTATTGTGGTGATACAAATTTCAGAGATGCCTACGAAGAATGTACAAGCCCTGTACTAAGAGATAGAATTCATTGGACAGAGTGTAGGGTTCAGTAAGGATTGTTTTTCAGAGGGAATCAATTGTGCATACCAAGATGCTCAATGAGGGAAAACCTTCTGAAGGAGAAGCATAGTGGAGGATTGGCTGGACATTTTGGCCATGATAAAATGTTTGCACAGTTGAGTAGCTTGTACTATTGGCCAGGTATGAGAACATATGTGATAAAGTTGGTGACCATATGTAGAATCTTCCAACATGAAAAGAGGAAAAGACAGAAAATTGGATTGTATCCACCATTGCCAATACCAGAGAGGCCTTGGGATGCATTAAGCATGGATTTTGTGTTGGGATTGTCGAGAACACAAAGAGGATTTGAATCCATATTTGTGGTGGTGGATAGATTTTCAAAGATGGCACATTTCATCCCATGCCAAAAGACCAGTGATGCAACTCATGTTGCAAATCTGTTTTTCAGAGAAGTTGTGAGACTTCATGGCCTACCCAGGAGCATTGTCTCAGACAGAAACACAAAATTTGTTGGTCACTTTTGGAGGATGTTGTGGAAGAATATGGGGATACATTTTTCCTTCAGCTCATCTTATCACCCTTAGACAGATGGGCAAACTGAGGTGGTAAACAAAAGTTTGGGAAACTTATTGAGAAGCCTGGTTACTGAACACCATAACCAGTGGGATCGGATTCTGCCACAAGCAGAATTTGCATACAATGACTCACCAAACAAAAGCACTGGAAGGAGCCCATTCCAAATACTCTATGGAATGCAACCCAGGGGAGTGTCTAAGTTAAGGGACTTGGAACAAGGAGAGATCAGAAGCATTGGAGTAGAGGATTTTGCTGCTGATATGTAGAGACCCCATGGTCAGATTAAAGAAAAATTACAAAGTTCTAATCAGAAATACAAACACAGAGCTGATCAGCATCACAGAGAACTTCAATTTGAAGTGGGAGATCAGGTTTTATCACATCTCGGGAAGGAAAGGTTCCCTAGGGGAACATATAACAAATTGAAGATGAAGAAGATAGGACCCTGTAAGATCTTGAGGAAGTTTGATGCAAACGCCTATGAGATCGAACTTCTAGATGGTGTGTGCATTTCACCCATATTCAATGTTTCAGACCTATATCCTTAAAGGAAAGATGACACAGAAGGGTCAGAAGATCAAATAAATATTCAGTGGGAGAAACAGATGCTTGTAGCAGAAAAGTCGTAGATGGAGAAAATTGTTGATCAGAGAATTGGAAAAAAGACCAGGAGGAAGACTTATTTTGAGTATTTGGTCAAATGGAAGGGACACCCAATAGAAGATGCCAGTTGGGAAAATGAAGTTTCTATCTAGAAGCAGGGAAAATTAGTAGAGGAGCTCATGGACAGGAGTCCATGAATTTTTGTCAAGGGGAGTATGATGCAGGATCATCGTTGGCAAGCGTGCAAAGGTAGGACCACTCAATGCGTGTGAGTTCTTTTAGAAATTCAACATTGACAGTTGCAGCCGATTTTTTTGAAATCTTCCTTCACTCAGCACCGGAATTCACCTTTGGAGGCACGCTTGAACCAATACCAAATTTTACCCTTTGAGGCACGTTTTGCAAATTGTAAATAGAGCAGAAGTTTCCACTTCGGCTCTGGGATGTGACTGAACTTAGATAGTGTAGGAGGAATCTTAGAGTAGGAAATTAGGCAAGGGAAACCCTAGAAACATCTTTGAGTTATGTAGAAGTTTACACGCCCAGTTAGAGAGAGCTGGAATACAAAGAAAAATTAGTTGTAAGAGAGAACTCCGAGTTAGCAGGAAAAAAAAAGTTGAGTTACTGTAATTTTGAATGTAATCGGTAGACATTGGGCACTTGTGAATATACCAGAATGGAAAATTGATCCAAATGTGTTGAGCTTGGACTGTGTGTATTTTCCTGTTATTTTCTATTTTATAAACAAGTGAATGGAACTATGAGATTTTGGCAGTTTCAATTGTTTCTCTTCACTTGGAGCTCTGCAAGGTGTGCATCGAGCCAGGGAGGAACGTTGTGGAATTGTTTTCTCTCCAGCGGGAGATCTACAAGGTGTGCATCGAGCCAAAGAGAAAACGTTGTGAATCTGAGCTATCGAACTCCCTCAGATGCAAGGAGTGTGTGGGAGCCGGAATCTAAACCAGACAAATATCAGAAGGAATAACACTTCAGAAAGTGCTATCGGGATCCAGGAACCCATTCGCTAGAAGGAGCGAAGACCAAGTCTTCACAGAATTAGAAATATCCTAAGTTGAAATCGAGTAAAATCTCAGGAGGAAGAACGTCGTTAAGCGTTGGATCGAGGTGGAAATCCCCGCGGGCTATTCGACTGAAGGAAGGAGCAGAAGCTTTAACCCTACATAGATCCAGGAGGAGAGTTCAGAAATTTGAACAGACAGTGGAGAATCCTCGAGGAGGAACATCGAAACCCCGCAGGTCGTTAGATCAGGTAGAGATGCAAGGAGGTTAGCGGCGAGAGTTTCTCGACATTCATTTAGGGACTTCGGGTACCAGGAGGTGGAAGGACAGAGGCTCTTGTCCTTCAGAACCTCGAATCACGAAATCATGAAGTCAGGATTCGATTAGAGTTGTCAATCACAGGACGATCTGGACCGTTGCTCCATTTCAGGACTTCGGGTACCGGAAGTTGGAAAGATAGAGGTTCTAGTCACTCAGAACCTTGAATCTCAAAATAGCGAAATCGCAATTCAACGTGAGTCGTTGATCACAAGGATTATTGTGAGTTGTTGATTGAACGCCAAGGCATTTCGATGTTTCAACATTTGGGGATTTTGGATTTTCACTGACCAGAGACTCCAAGGAGTAGGGATACCCTTTGTACCCTAATTTCGTGAAACGTGAAATCCCAAAATTAATAGGCGTCAGACCTTTCGTATTTTCGGTGACCAGAGACTCCAAGGAGCAGGGATACTCTTTGTATCCTAATTTTGTCAAATGTGAAATCCTGAAATTGAAAGGTGTCGGGCATTTCGTCTCTTCGACAACCAGAGGTTCTAAGGAGCAAGGACATCCCGTGCATCCTGATTTTGTGAAACACGAAATCCTGAAAGAATAGGCACCAAGTATTTCATCTTTTCAGTGATCAGAGACCCTAAGGTGCAAGGGTATCCCTTGCATCTAGATTTCATGAAACGATAAATTCTAAAGGAGAGAGCACCGGCCATTTCGGCATTTCAGCTACCAAAGGTTCGAGAGACCAGAAGATGAGACACTTGACTCGGGAAGTCCCGACCCCCAATAAGTGCCATTTCGGCTTGGCACTTGGTCATAGCCCTTGGTCGCACGTTGTGGGAGCTCACTCTTGACGCCCGAAAAATCCAACTGAGCATTCGTAAGGGACCTGTGTAATTGTCTGAAGGGTTCCAGTTCAGAACCATGAGAACCATTTCGGCTCCAAAATTAGAAGATCCTGACCGGGAGGTCGCGCAACCCTTAGGAGGGATAGGGGGTCTGCATCAACCACCGTCTCTGAGCTATCGCTATCACCGAGTGGCTCCTATGGCTACATTACATAAATGGATGTTGCAGACCTGACTGATCTGGACTTAGCTGTAGGTAACCATTAAAGGAAACCTCAACCACTACCTTTACAAAGGTGTGGTCTGGCATTAAAATCCTTACCAACATTTATTGAAATTTCAAATTTCAAAATTGAGAGGGTTGTGCCTCTCCCTTTCTCCATTAAATGTGTGTTGGATGTGTTGGTTGGCTGGAAAACTATTGACATGGAGCGATGCTCCTACATCATGACCCTATCCTCCAAACTATCGTGCCTCCATACAAATGTAGCTCCTCACTAAATCTCCGAGATTTGGATCCTATCTGAAAATTCTTATGGTCATAATAGATAGATATATTTTCACTTAACAATATATTGTAGAGGAAGGCATCTTCTCTTTGTTCTGTGTAGGTTTTTTCTTGCGTCTAGGAGCTTGGTCAATAATGTCAAAGGTTGGCGCAGCAAGGACAACCGACATAAAAATGTAAGTCACCCATATCTTTCTTCTCATCTAACTATCGAAATAGGTCTAGAGGAAAAGCAATTACCATTTTTTTTCTTATGTCTTTGGATCAAAGAGGGGTCTTGATCCAAAGGGGGGTTTCACATGTCCGCAGGGGGGAATTTACCATAATACCTAGGAGCAGTATAAGTGTTTACAACCTACATCAAGTTTATTTTTCTTTTCTCTTGGAAAGCTACAAGTCTTTCTACAAGAAGTAGAGGGTTTACACCCTTGTAGCAAGGTTTGGTTAGGGTTTGTTTTTTCTAGGAAGTAAGAGGGTTTACACCCCTAGAGAATCATTAAACCCTAGTTCATCTTAGATTCCAAGCTATACGACTTGGAAGGATTGTTGTTTTGGTTTTATAAGATTTTAAATCTCAAGAAAAAAAATTCTTCCTCTTTGGCTAGTTTTCCTTCCACGGAAGAGACTCCATTCACCCAATAACAAGGCACTAATCACACTGGAGAACATAAATTGTTGCATCAAAAAACATGAAAGTGAGGGATTGAAACTTATTACTACATTCTTTAGGATCTCTTCTACTTCAAAGGTGTCTTATTTTGTCAAGTAATTAGTCTGTTGTAATAAAATTTAAGTTAGATCCATTAGGGTTGCAACAAACACTCGTTCTCATACAATCTCTCTACTTTTCTATATATAAAATTTGATTGTTAGTTGTGATAATTAATCTATTGATAAAGGGATATTGTTTGGATAGTTTACTTGTTGATTTCAGTGGTTAGAATTTGTTTTTGTAGAAAATGTTTGTTTCATCCATAGGGTTGTCATAAACATTGTTAATAACAATCTTACAACCCTCTTTTGTCATCAAAAACTCGGTTTAAGCATTGGAATATTTTTTACTAGTTATAACCCTTGTTGTCCAATATCATATGTTGATTTTATTTGCAGCTATTATAATTATATTGTTGCTGATATATAAATATTTTATGCTGCAATTTTGGGACAACAAGACTTCTTGCTTCTTTCCCTCTTGTTATAGGCCTTATTTCATCACATAGTGTCTTGGTTTGGGTTGTTTAACATATGTTTTGCAAGTATTATCAATTGGTGACCTTTCCTTGACCCATATTCATCCTCCACCAGGCCTCAATAACCTTTTATTGTGACCTATAGGGGTTTTTCTTCAGCTCTTGGACCTCTCCCTTACAATCCCCTTAGGGTCACCCGAGAAGCCTCCCTTGTGTTGGGATTGTCCATCACTAAAACGAGGGGGATATCTATTAAGGTGATAGTGATAGGTGTCCCCATTTGTTTCACACATTTTTTGTTTGGGTTGGGATTTTCCCTAACTACAAGTCGTGCACTGACATTTTTGGTTTCGTTACCCAAGAGGATTTTGAATCCTTTTTTATCCCATAATGACACTTGGCAAGTCTATCCCAAATCCCCTACCTTTAGCTTGCCTAGAGACTCCATTTGAGGGAAGTTCCATTTTCACTTTTGATTATATTTTCATAAAATTTATCTGGAAACTCCACAACCTGAGAACCCATCTTTCCAAAAAAGACTTCCCAAAGGAATGTTTAATCCTTCCAAATTTTACTGACAAAGACCTCATAATTCACCCGTGGTAAAAACATTATTTTAAGTAAGTCTTCCTTTCTCTCCAATGGCTCATCCTTGGGATAGAAACATTTACAAGCCATTGAATATGGACACCACCCCTGGATACCCCAATAACATGCCTAAAGAATCTCACAAGTGGTTACCCAAATTCATCAGAAATAATGTTATTACACCTTAAGAACATCTTGACGCTATTTGTGTGGCTATTGAATATAATGACATATAACATGAAGATGTTGCACTGAAGTTACTAGCTACCTCTCTTGATGAAGATGCTAAAAAGTGGTTCAAAATCTTACCTGAAAACTGCTTGCAGTCATATCAGGCTTTCGCAAATTTGTTCAAAAAGAGATGGACAATGAAGAAGGATAGTGGAATGGTATTGATGCAAATCAACCAAATTAAGAAGAAAGAGAAAGAAATAGTGAATGAATTTGATGCTAGATTTGACAACTTGTTCAGCCAGATCCCAAAGGAGTTGTGCCCACAATAAGAAATAATTCTCCTTCTTTATTTGAATTCTTTTGAAGGACAATTTGATTTTATCCTGAAGGAAAAGATGCCTGAAAATTTGGAAAAGGCCAAAGAGTATATTGTCCATATTGAAGAACATCTCATTAGCTAAAAAATCGAGCTTTTTTAGTTACCTTGTGTCAAAACAAAAGCTAAGATAGATACATCAATCAACAGTGTACACGATCTAGTCACACTTTTGGCTCAAAAGTTTGATCAAATGAATGCCCAGTTTGTCCAGAGCCAAAATCAGATCATGAACATGTTGACGAATTTAAAGAGGAAACATTATGCTCCAAGGCCTTAGTTTATCAGATAAAAAAGGGAAAATGCAAGTTGGAAACCGAAGCCACAACAAGAAGCGAAGGCACCTGGCACGTTGAATCCAATCGGGATGGTTAACATGGAAGGATCACCATGGTGTATGCCTTGGGAAGAACCTCATTGGGAACATGAATGTTTGAGACAAAGAGAAGAAGGCTCTACAAACTAGTTAAACTTCATTGATACAACTTACACACATGAGGATGATGAATACATAAGAACAACTCGAGGAAGTTAGGAAGCAGGCAACTAGATGAGCTCAGTTGGAAATACTCAACTAAATGGATGAATCTTCAAAGGATAGGTTCAGGAAAAGAGATATTCTGACATATTTCGGGAGAAAAAAAGCAGCAAAATCACCTCCTCCACCAACAAATATGGTGTCACCACCTCCTCTATCGCATGTTCAGGATTCACCTCTGCAACCTGCAATAGCTAATTAGGATCTCCACCTCAACATTGATGTGCCCAATATGATTGAAAATATGAACATGGAAGTGCCAATAGTCGAGATGTGCAAAATTCCTTTTGTAAGGAAATAATTTTTTAAGGATTTAAGGATACAAGATGAAGTAGGGGGCCCTCTGGTGATTTTAAATACTATGTATCATGGGAAACAAAGAGAATACAACCCCCCATTTTCTCTTTCTCTGGGAATAAATGGTCTTCATTTGAATAATTGTATGTTGGAATCTAGGGCCTCGGAAAATGTGATGCCTTTGAAGGTCACGAAACTACTAGGTTTGAGGACAACCCGTCCTTATGAAAATGTATGTGGCATCGATTTAAATAAAGTGAAGGTTTACAGTCTCATATAGGATTTGAAGGTTTACTTACAAGAATTTGTCCTCATCAAGATCAATATGAATGTGGTTGTGATCGATGTACCATATGTTTAGGGCATGCTCCTTTCAAGGAGTTGGACTTCTTCCCTCGGTGGTTTTCTTAGTATGGACCTGACTCATGTGCATATCCCTATGAGGGATGGGACATTTGAGATTCTGTATAGTCAATTGGTTGCCAAAAATCATGTAATTGATTCAGATAGCTCCAACTATTGGAGTGATTGTGAATATGATGTGACACCTCAGGTCATTGATTATGATCCTTGTCATTTGCAAGAGAAGATTGCATTGATACACAATTTCTGAAGACAGATAAGTATATGGATAATCTTTTGAAATACCAGGGAAAGGACCTGGGATCCATCAAGATATTCAATAAGGATGAGGGAAAGAAGGATCAAGAGCGAGAAAAAAATATCAAATGTATGGTCGAAGAAGATCCTCCCAGACATCCTGACATCGGATATCTACTGTATGTTGAATTTGACAAAGGAAACCTTCCACTCATGTGGGATAAAAGAAAGGGAAAGCCAAAGTATGACAAGAAATGTGAGATTATATGGCGTGTCCCTTACATTGTAAAGAATAAGTTTAAAAAGGATACCTATTATTAATCTTCCATGGATGGAAGGAAGATTCCAATACCATTTGATGGGTCTATCCTTCGATCCTACATAAATGAGACATTATTTCCATGGGCCTCATTCCCCAGGTAAGTGGGTAGGTCATTTTATTTTCTGCATTGCATTTGTGTGTTCATGTCATCATAGGGAAGTTGTGTTTGATTTCACCGTATATGCTTTACATTACATATTTATTTTCTTTCATTTATACATAATTGTTGTGATGTATACACTTGAATCAAGTTAATTATAAGTTTTGAACAAAAAAAATCTTTTAAGAAATCTTATAGTTGTCAATTTTGAATTTTTGAAGTTTTGCTTATATGAATAAAGGGGTGAGTTTGCCACCCTCAAATGCTCTAATGTTTGTTTAAGTCTGTGTAGGCATAGGTCATATCAAGATATTTTGAGGTTCCCATGTGCTTTACGGTGATCACATGTCCTTGAATTTGGGATTGGCCTACCCAATAGGGCACCATGACACCCCTCCCATACCTAAATTTGACAACGTTTATAAGGTATTTTGAGTATTTGTTTAATTTGAAAAGGGGGGATTTAATGCACTTGTTTGGGTGGTTCTTTTATTAAATGTGTCTTAATTGGCATGATTCATATGACTTGTGGACCCTTGGAGGAAGTATTTTCTTGTCTTTGCAGGACTTTTCCCGGTGAATGTCATTCATGAAGGAACTAGGCCACTTCGACCTTCATAGGGGCTTGAAAGCACATTGGATGGATGTTGTTCCGAATAGATTGGAAGCCTTGGATGATGAGGGTCTCAACTTGGATGGTGTACATAACACATGAACATGTCCTTGAAGCATGAATAAGAGATGATTTCACCCTCCTATTCCCAAATGTCCCCCTCTTGCAGCATGACATCACACATTCATGAGGTTGTTTAGTGGTGTTGTGGGCTTGAGACCCCACACTTTTGCTTGATTTGGGGATAAGGTGGCACCTTATATGCATGAATTCCTAGCCTTGGGAGGCTTATCTGCACACGTGCCACCTTGGAGAATAATTTTATGGGATTACACGACTTTATTTTCCTATTGTGTAGCCTATGTGGGCAAAACGAACAAATCATTTAGTTCACTAGGAATTCTAATTTTGGTTTTGACCTAAAATTAAGGATTTTAATTGTAATGTGGAAAAATTATGACTTGGGTTTTCCTCTATAAATAGAGACAAGTCATTTTCATTTGGGACATAACTCATCACCAACGAAAAATATTCTTGGACTGCAATTTTGGCCTCTCTTTTTCTTGTCATAATGGATGCAACAACTTGTCTATTGGAGCTTTAAAGGATAGTGACTTATCTTGGATGGTTTTATTTGGAAAATTGTTGGATAATGATTAATAGTAAGGGTTTTTACATCCTTTCTCTTGGATTTGGTGAGTAATGTTTTCAATTTCTTGTGTTTTACTTGTTAAATTTCAAGGAAATCATCTCAAACCCTAGGAGGAGTATAAGGGTTTATAGCCTCCATCAAGTTTATTTCTATTTTATCTTGAAAATATATAAGGCTTGCTACAAGAAGTAAGAGGGTTTACGCCCTTGAAGAAATTTTTGGCTCAGGTTTGTTTTCTCTAGGAAGTATGAGGGTTTACACCCCTAGAGAATCATTGAACCCTAGTTCATCTTGGATTGCTAGCTAAACAATTCGAAAGGATTGTTGTTTTCTTAGGTTTTATAAGGGTTTAACTCTCAAGAAAAATGTGTTCTTCTTATTTGGTTAGTTTTTCTTCCAAGGAAGAGACTCCATTCACCCAATAACAAGGTACAAATCACACTGGAAAACGTAAATTATTGCATTGATAAACGTGAAAATTGATGGATTTAAATTGATTAAGTTGGATTTGGATTCTACATGCTTTAGGCTATCTTCTACTTCAAGGACGTCTTATTTTTTCAAGTAATTAGTGTGTTGTAATAAAATTTAAACTACAACCATTAGGGTTGCAACAAACACTCTTTCTCATACAATTTCTCTACTTCTCTACTGCTGAAATTTGCTTGTGAGTTGTGATAATTAATCTATTGTTAAAGGGCTATTGTTTGGATAATTCACTTGTTGATTTCAGTAGTTAGCATTTGTTGTTGTAGAAAAAAAAATCTACAGCTATAGGTATGTCATAAAAAAATTTAATAACACTCTCTTACAACGCTCTTTGGTCATCAAAATCTTGGTTTAAGGATTGGAATATTTTTACTAGTTATAAGTCGTGTTGTCCAATATAATATGTTGATTTTGACGGTTTCATTTTCACCTATTATAATTATATTGTTTATGATATATCATTGTTTTATGTTGCAATTTTGGGATAACAATACTTCTTGTTGTTTTCCCTCTTGTTATGAGGCTTATTTCATCATATATTGTCTTGGTTTGAGTTGTTTAACATATGTTGTGCAGGTACTATCAATTGGTGGCCTTTGCTTGACCCATATTAATCCTCCATTAAGCCTTAATAACCTTTTATCATCACCTATAGGGGTATTCCTTCATCTCTTGGCCCTTTCCCTTAAAATCCCCTTAGGGTCACCCAAGAAGCCTCCCTTGTGTTGGAATTGTTCATCACTAAACAAGGGGGATATCTATTTAAGTGACAGTGATAGGTGTCCCTAGTTGTGTCACATGTTTTTTGTTTGGGTTGGGCTTTGCCCTAATTACAAATCGTGTGATAACAAGACCAACTATAGTCTTAGTGAAAATTAATCATTGTCATCATTATCATTTTACCTTTGATATTATTAATTAAATATTTGATTAACTTTACTCTTCATAATTTGATAAAATTAAATATTTTAGTCCATTTTTAATTACATATTAAAATATTCACAATCAACAATTAGAAAAATCTATTTTTTTGTGCATTTTGTTTAAAAATACTTTAAAATTTATTAAAACAATATTTTAATACATTATATTAAAATATTTTTTTAATAGTACATAGTAATATGAAAGTACATAAGTAATAGAGTTCCACCCAACTATATAAATTCATGTAGCTTACCTTATTATTATTCAAAAAATACTATATTAAATAAATCATTATAAATTTTAAATGGATCTAATATTCTATCATTTATTAATTAGTAAAAATGTTAAATCCTTTTTTTCAAAGTGAAATAATTGATATGTTTCTTTTTTTTTTTTAATGAAAACACAGAGAAAAATGTTATGAGTATTTGCTCATTATTTATGGATGGAAAACAAGGTAATCCATATGTCCATCCTAATTATGGAGCCTAACCTTGGGATTAAGAGAGTCAAAGCCATGATCTCTCCAACTTTAGGGGAGAGATCTCACATCTGGCTAATGATCACTTGAGCGAACTCTCAAATCTAATATACTCAATCTAAATATGTTAAATGGTTAAAAAATATATATGTTTTTCATCCCTGCTAAAAACAAATTTCTAAAAAAAATCATAACTTTTTATTCATAAAGAGATTACATTTTGCATATGCTACAAGAGAATTCATAAATTTGGGAAAATGATCGTCCCTACAACTAATAAGATATCATAAGAACAGGGGAAAAAGCACCAACTAGCTTTGAGACAATACAAAAACAAAAGGAAAGTTTGACAAGACAAAAACTAAGAATGTAAGAATCCTCAATCCTATATTTTTTTATGTTTTTCTTCTTGACTTCAATCCACCTCCTTGAAGGTAGTTCCACACAGACATTTTGTTAATTAGAGGTCGAAATACCACCATTCATCAAAGATACTCACTTCTTATTAGAGACGTTGTTTTTAGATTTGTGAACTCTCTTAATTCCTCCTAATATACATTCCTTAACCACTTCCATCTCTTAGGGAGAAATATATATATGTCGGTCTCCTCTCTAGTCTCCATAGAGAAAAGGTTTCCCCATTCAACACTTTTGGACAAGTAGTATCGAATTTCTCTAAATCTAAGATTTGTCGTCGTTTTGTTAAGCCCTAATGTTGGTCCATTACCCCTTAATTGGGGCATATTAGATTAGTAATGCTATTTTATTTATGTCGGCTTTAGGCCATTAGTTGTAATTTAGATTAGTAATGTTATTTTAATTATGTCGGCTTCAGGCCATTATTTGTAATTATACCTCCTAGTCTCCTATATATACCAAGGAGACATTTTCATTTTGGATCATCTTGTACTTGAACATTTAAGTGGGGTAAAAGGAGGTTGCCCCCTCGAAGAGGCTTATTATCTGAAATTATCTCTTTTTCAAGGCGTTGAGTACTTTTCATGAGGTTTTTCTATGCTATATTGTTGTTTGGTTCTTAACATATGGTATCAGAGCTCAAGGTCTTGGGGTTTCGTTGCTACATCTGACACACCGTGGAATTTTCGCTATAACTTTTTTTCTACAATGTTTCAGAAGGAACCCTTTGGAGGGTATTTAGAAGACGGATCAAGGTACGTTGGGTTCAAAATTCAGCTCCTGAGGCCTTATACTTTCGGAGATACAACCTGTACAAGATAGGGTTCTGGAATCATCCTGAAATGAGTCATTGTGGAATTTTTGCTATAAAAACTTTTATGTAATGTTTCATACCCTGAACTCAGGAGAACATTTATAGAAATTAGTAAGGTATCTTTGGAAAAAATTTCAGATTCTGGGTCATATTAAATTTGTAGATACACCTTGTTTAAGATAGGGTATCTGACTAATCCTATTGACTAGTCTCAAGAAGGTGTTCCAGGTAAAACAAGCATAACTTCTTGCTGGAGTATCCAATTTGAGTGGGACTGGTGGAATTGGATCGTGGACAGTCTTTAGTATTTTGGGTGCGAGTTTCAGAATTTGATATCAATTATTTTGTGCGGGGCATTCTATACAAGTGAGATCTCCTGGAAAGGCCAAAAATCGGCAAGTGGTGAGGAAGTTACCGTAAATTCCACTTGGAAAATCCACTTTTGATCAGACCTGTGGCATTGCAGAGAAGAAATATCAGAGAACTACCTAAAGGAAAGTTTCATACCCAGAAGGGATGAAACTTGGGAGATCTAACAGAATAAATATTGTCTAGCAGAACCACCTCAAAATCAAGACTCAAA
>ML798824.1:75472-107698 GCA_009831015.1 Picea engelmannii
CATCTTGTACTTGAACATTTAAGTGGGGTAAAAGGAGGTTTCCCCCTCGAAGAGGCTTATTATCTGAAATTATCTCTTTTTCAAGGCGTTGAGTACTTTTCCTGAGGTTTTTCTATGATATATTGTTGTTTGGTTCTTAACACGTTCTTCCTCTTGATCATCATCATTATTGGATATTGTTTGCTCAAGAAATTGCTAGCTTTTTTACTTTGGCTTGGGCCCCTTGGAGAATGAGATCACGCATAGGGACATGTATCTTGTAGATTTCATGTTTATTGACAAATCCAACACTGAAAAATTGTATTCTACAAATCTATAACTTGAGTCTATCGGAAATTTCCCTACTTGAGAATTATTTTATCTGGAATACCTTTACTAAGGTCTATCTCAACACAAATATTAGCATAATGTTGACCAACTAAATGTAGCTAACTCAATATATGTTGTTTATATGGTTTCCCAAAGACTTCCCAATTTTGTTTCTATCGTCATATTGTTTTTATATGATGATGGTTATTAATGTCAATTAAGACCATTATTGGTTTATTGGACCTTAAAAGAAAAATATATATATTTGGTTTATTTTAGAATTTTATTTCTATTCTTGAAAAGATTTAAAAGAACCATTGATAAATCACTATAGTTTTGATGAATTAAAAGGTTATGAAGGTCGATATTGTAAAAAATATTTTGAAATTGATATTTAATGTGGGTATACGCAAGACATTCTAAGATAAATTGTTTTTCATCTTCAACCCTCTTAGTGTTGGTTATGGAGCCTGGTTATCTTCCTGATTCAGAGGTATTTTGTTTTCAGCCGTGTTTATACCCCATGAAGTATTTACACCCCAGAAGTATGTACACTCTTCCACGCGAAGGAGTGAAAAGGGGGGTTACCCCCTCTATGGGGTCCGGGGGAAAGCGAGCCCCCAGTGGGGGTCTGAGGGCGAAGCCCCTGAAGGAAAAATTGTCTTGTAAATGTATATTGTAATTTCATTGTAAATCTGGACCGTTCATTATAAGGTCACAGATCTAACGATAGAAGTTATGTTAGGTTTTTTTCCCCTAGAAGGAAACCCTTTGCTATGAAGGAAATGTGTTGCGGCTATGCATGATAGCGAATATTGTATTCTGAGTGAGGATATTGTGAGATAAAGAAGAGGAAGTTACAGCGGGTTTGTTGTAGGTTGTATCCCTTCAATTGTTGGATAATAATAAAGGAAGTACCTGGCAATTTCTTTGGTGGATGTAGCCCACACTGAGTGAGCCACGTATATCTGTGTCTCTATTGTATTGTGTATCTTTTGTATTTTATTTCCACATTTGTTTTATGTTATTTCTCTATGATCCTATTTTTCTAACAACTGGTATCAGAGCCAAAGGTAACTCGCGGGAAAGGAGGGTTCTTGGTTCGAGTGGAAGCAATGGCGGAAGATGAAAATTTTAGGGTCAAGAAATTTAATGACCAAAACTACCAGTTATGGAAGATGCATATGGAAGAATATTTATATCAAAAGGATCTATTCCTACCATTGGGCGGAGTAGCAAAGAAGTTGATGACCATGAAGGATGAAGAATGGGAGATTCTTGATAGAAAGGCTCTAGGAACAATATGACTGAGCCTAGAAGTGTCGGAGGCTTTCAATATTTCGAAAGAAAATACAACGAAGGGTATGATGGACACAATGTCTAAATTGTATGAAAAACACTCAGTGTCCAATAAGGTATTTATAATGAAGAGATTATTTAATATGAAGATGTTAGAAGGTGGGTCTGTTGCAGATCATTTAAATGATTTTAATACGGTTACTAATCAACTAAGTTATGTAAAAGTGGACTTTGATGATGAGGTCAGGGCTC
The DNA here is from genome assembly GCA_009831015.1 of Picea engelmannii. Classification (NCBI taxonomy): domain Eukaryota; kingdom Viridiplantae; phylum Streptophyta; class Pinopsida; order Pinales; family Pinaceae; genus Picea; species Picea engelmannii. Next base: position 77,333 of record ML798824.1, read on the forward strand.
TTCTAATCTTGTGCTCATTGCAAGAAAGTTGGAACGGCTTGGTCATGGTTGTAAGTAACTCTGTCTCTGGTTCAAATACTTTAAAATTTGATGATGTTGTTGGTGTTATCCTTAGTGAGGAAATGCGACAGAAAAGCACAGGTGAGACATCAGGTAATGCGTTGAACATGGAAAACAGGGGAAGACAAAATGATAGAGGACAGGGCTCAGGGAACCGTGGGAATTCTAGGAAGTGCGGATCCAAATCCAGACTTGGAAAGATAGAGTGTTGGAATTGTGGGAAGAAAGGACATCTAAAGAAAGACTGCAGAGCTCCAAAGAAACAAAGAGATGGACAATAGGAGAGAAATCATGAAGCAAATGTAACAAATGATGTTTTACAAGATGCTTTGATTCCTTTTGTAGATAATATTTATGATTCTTGGGTGGTAGATTCAGGGGCTTCATTTCATGCCACACCCCATAGGAAACATTTTCTATATTATGTTCAAGGTGATTTTGGACAAGTTCATTTGGGTGATGATGCACCATGCAAAATTGTTGGAATGGGAAAGGTAAAAATAAAGCAAAGAAATGGAAACCAATGGTTGTTTAAAGAGGTAAGACATGTTCTAGATCTAAGGAAAAATCTATTTTCAACAGGACAGTTGGCTAGTGAAAGTTGTATATCCATATTTACAGATAAGACATGGAAGGTCATCAAAGGATCATTGGTGATATCAAAAGGAGAGAAGGTAGGTACATTGTATTTATGTACTGGTAGTACTGAATCTTCTATATATTTAGATTCTACAGGAGTGGATACAGCAATATGGCATCATAGGCTTGGACACATGAGTGAGAAGGGAATGCATATACTTCACAAAAGAAATTTGTTGTCAGATCTTAAACAAATTGATTTAGACTTTTGTGAGCATTGTGTTTATGGAAAACAGAAGAGAGTCAGATTTCTCAGAGTCGAAAAAGAAAAGAAGAATGAAAGATTCGAGCTTGTGCATATAGATGTATGGGGACCATCTCAGGTATCATATCTTGGTGGCTCTCGTTATTATGTTACTTTTATTGATGACGTGTTACTAGAAAAACTTGGGTTTATTGCATTCGAAAAAAATCTGATGTTTTTGATACTTTTAAGAAATGGAAAGCTTTGGTTGAGAATGAGATAGGAAAAAGGTTGAAGTGTCTCAGATCATATAATGGAGGTGAATATTGTAGTAAGTATTTTGATCATTACTATTCATACCATGGGATTCGTAGAGAGAAGACAGTTCCAAGAACACCACAAGAAAATGGTGTGTCAGAAAGGATGAACAGGACAATCATGGAGCGTACAAGGAGTATGAGATTGCATGTTGGTTTGCCCTTACAGTTCTGGGTAGATGTTGTAGATAATGTTGTTTACTTAATAAATAGAGGACCTTCAAGCTCTTTGGATGGTAAAATTCTAGAGGAGGAATGGACAGAAAAAAAGGTAAACTATTCTTTTTTGAAGACTTTTGGTTGTAAAGCATTTTTCCATATTGATAAAGAAAATAGAACAAATCTTGAGGCAAAATCCAATAAGTGTACCTTTATTGGATATGGTGTTAATGATTTTGGTTATCGCTTATGGGATTATGAAAATAACAAAATCATTAGGAGTATATATTTCATATTCAATGAGAAGGTCATGTACAAAGATCAGTTGCAAGGAAAGAAACGGGAAAAAGAAAAACAAGAATACACAATGCTTGATGAGATCACTAAAAAAGAAATTCCAAAGAAACCAGAAAATCAAAATGTACAACAACATGAGAAATAGGTACCTCAAACTCCTTCAAGTGTGGTTATAAAATCTACTAGGTTAAGTATACCCCCTGAATGATACGCTCCTTCATTGTATTATTTATTGTTGACTGATTCTAGTGAACCTGAATGTTATGAAGAAGCAATGCAGGTAGACACCCAAAAGAAGTGGGAGCAAGGCATGAAAGAGGAAATGGATTCCTTGGTAAATAACCATACTTGGGACTTGGTTCAGTTGCCTGCAAGAAAAAGAGCACTGTAGAATAAATGGGTTTACAAGTTGAAGGAAGAAGATGGAGGAGAAAAACGATACAAGGCTAGACTTGTTGTAAAGGAGTTTGCACAAAAGAAAGGTATAGATTTTGATGAAATATTTTCTCCTATTGTTAAAATGACTTCAATTAGGACTATTTTGAGTCTCGTGGCAGTAGAATATTTGCATCTTGAACAGTTAGATGTAAAAACATATTTTCTCCATGGGGATTTGGAGGAAGAGATTTATATGCAGCAGCCACAGGGGTATGAGGTCAAAGGGAAGGAGAATTTGGTATGCATGTTGAAGAAGATCTTGTATGGCCTAAAGCAAGCTCCAAGGAAATGGTATTTGAAGTTTGAAAATTTTATGAAAGAATAGGGTTATAGTAGATGTCATTCTGATCACTGTGTTTATTTCAAAAGGCTAGAAAATGGAAGCTATATTATATTGTTATTGTATGTAGATGACATGCTTGTTGCAGGGTCTAATATGCAAGATATAAATGTTCTCAAGAATGAATTAGATAATTCATTTGTGATGAAGGATTTGGGTGCTGCAAAGAAAGTCCTTAGTATGGGAATAACAAGAGACAGGAAAAATCACAAATTGACATTATCTCAAGGTGAGTACATAGAGAAGGTGTTGGAGAGATTCAGAATGCAGAATGCAAAACCAGTTAGTACACCTTTGTCTAGCCATTTCAAATTAACTAAGGAAATGTGTCCCAAGACATAGGTGGAGATAGAATACATGTCCAGGGTCCCTTATTCATCAGCAGTTGGCAGCTTGATGTATGCAATGGTTTTCACAAGACCAGATATTGCACATGCAGTGGGAGTTGTGAGCAGGTATATGAACAATCCAGGTAAAGAACATTAGGAGGCAGTAAAGTGGATTCTCAGGTATTTGAGAGGTACTTCTACTCATGCATTATGTTTTGGAGGTTCAGACACTTTTCTACAGGGATATGTTGATTCAGATATGGCATGCGATCAAGATAGCAGGAGGAGCACCACAGGGTATGTTTTTACTATAGGTGGAACAACAGTAAGTTGGATTTCGAAACTGCAAAAGGTTGTTTCACTTTCAACAAAAGAGGCAGAGTATGTTGTTTCTACAAAGGCTAGTAAAGAGATGATTTGGTTACATAGGTTTATGGAGGAATTGGGAAAGAAGCAGGAGAATAGAATGTTGTAATGTGACAATGAGAGTGCCATTCATCTTGCGAAGAACTCAACCTTCCATTCGAATACTAAGAATATACAGTTGAGGTACCACTTCATACGATCCTCCTTGGAAGATGGACATTTGAAGTTGGAAAAGATACACACTAGCCAGAATCCTGCAGATATGCTAACAAAGGAAGTAACTAGGGAGAAATTGAGTTCCTGCTCAGTTTCAGTTGGTCTTCAAGAATGAAGATGAAGATGAAGATGAGAAATTTTTCAGGTCCAAGAAGGTTCAGAGTGAAGCATATACAACAGTGGTGGAGTTGTTGAGATCAGTCTCCAAGTGGGAGATTGTTGGTTATGGAGCCTAGTTATCTTCCTAATTCAGAGGTCTTTTGTTTTCAGTTGTGTTTATACCCCATGAAGTATTTACACCCCAGAATTATGTACACTATTCCACACGGGGGATTGTAGAGGGGGGGTTACCCCCTCTGCGGGGTCTGGGGACAAGTGGGCCCCCAAAGGAAAAATTTCCTTGTAAATGTATATTGTAATTTCATTGTAAATCTGGACAGTTCATTATAAGGTCACAGATCTAACGGTAGAAATTATGTTAGGGTTTTTTTCCCTAGAAGGCAACCCTCTGTTATGAGGGAAATTTATTGCGGCTATGCATGATAGTGAATATTGTATTCTGAGTGAGGAGACTGTGAGATAAAGAAGAGGAAGTTACAGCGGGTTTTCTATAGGTTGTATCCCTTCAATTGTTGGATAATAATAAAGGAAAGACCTGGCAATTTCTTTGGTGGACGTAGCCCACACTGGGTGAACCACGTATATCTATGTCTCTATTGTATTATGTATCCTATGTATTTTATTTCCGCATTTGTTTTATTTTATTGCTCTGTGATTGTTATAACCCTAAATTGCACCATCCATGCTTACCTGGCATTAGGCCAACTCATTTCCCTTCATTTCCAAAGCCATGGTGAACAGACTCTTCAAAAACCTCCTAAATTAAGTAACCCGCGCCCTAACCTATCACTGGGCACGTTGGAATGCTGGAAGGCCTTATACTGCATGCGTTGGAACGCTGGCTGGCCCACTACAGCCCGCGTTTACCTAACAAAGAAAAAAATCAGGAAAGTTTCCGTCGGGACAAAAAGCTTTGGGTCAGTTAACTGGAACTCCCAGTCATGCATGGCCGAGAGTTCGTCCAAAACCCTAGCTCCTTCTATCCTATAAAAGAAGGGGTAGGGGTACTATTCAAAGGAGGAAAATCATAGCAAAGAAACTCTGCCCAATTACCGAATCCATTTTGTCCCAACCCTTTAGCCTTTCCTCAAGCTTTAGGAGAATTCAAGAAAAGCAGTTGGAGGACAAAGAAGAGGAGGAGCCCAGGATCAGGATCAAGGAACGGTGGCCGATCTCTATAATCATTGTAAGTTGATTCATCTTGAGATTAATAAAAAGATACTTTTCCCATCCCAAATGCATGAGTCTTATATGTTTTATTTGATTTATGTTTAATCTCTAATCCTCTAGTAGAACAATAGCATGCATGCGTAGTTTTGTCTTGATTGCAGGATCTCTTTTTGGAAGGAGAAGTAGAAGTAAGGGGGATAAATCTCAACGGAGGATCTACACCAACCGTTGATAAAAAGGTTAGTTGGTTCTTCCCATGTTTGCATGTGAAAAAGGGTTTTAGGTTTGGGGTAGAAGGTTAAAAGTAATTTCTTAAGGGTCATGATCTGCATGCAAGTTTAAACCCTAGCTTGTTAGTCCGTAGGGTAGAATTTCCCCACAATAGAATTGGCGACTCCATTGGGGATCTTTACTCTTAGGGTTTCCCGGATTTAGTTAAAGGTTCTTGGGTAGTTCAAAGAAGTTGAGTTTTATGTTTCTTTGTTGTTTTTGTTTTCTGTTAGGTCAAAAGCTAGCAGGGAACCTGGTTATCAATACCAGTTTTTCCTTGACTGTGGCTTGACATTTATTATCGGGACACACAGAGGTACACGCAGCCTGCAGAAGCCCTGCCCGCGTGTAACTCGCGCCCTAACCTTTTACAACCCGCGTTTGAATGCCTGTTGTAGTGGTTTCAGTAGCGTGTAGAGCCTAGGAAGCTTAAGAGGTAGTCTCCTCTTCCCTGTCAGAAGTTTACCTTCTCAGGGGGCTTTTTGGATCCTGTCTGGGTCTTGTTGGTTTTCTGTCTTGCTTTCGGTCTGCCTTATTGTGTTGGTTATTCTTTGCGTTTGTTTTCCTTTTTGCAAATTTTCCTTTTCTGTTAAAGTAGAAGCATCCAAGCCTTTTCGAGACCCTGGTTGTCAATACCAGAGGCCTTTTTTAGGTCTGGGTTGCCTGTGTGTTGTTTTATCTTAGCTTTTATACAGGCCCGCGGCCTGTTTAGGCTTAGCCCGCGGGTACCCGCGCGTTGTTGTAGCTCAGCACGCGTTTGCACGCGTGCTGTCTTGGTGACAGTCGCGGGCCTGATTGGAAGCTTTTCAGTTTGGGTGGGGCAGTCATCCCTTCTTGTGGTGAGAAGAGCTCCTCTCAGGGGTATAGAGTCTGGAGCTGCACAGTCAGCAGATGAGGGTATCTTATCCTTAGCCTGTGTTTGTTAGTTGATGTTTTGATAGAAAAGACAAAAGAGAAAAAATATTGGTTTTATGGTTTTTAGACAAGTGTTAGAATCGGTGCTTTCTTGATTGCTTTTTTGCATATTTGCTATGATTCTTTTGAGATCTGTGCTTTAGGCCAGAGTTTTATTTTCGTTCTCTCGGTTTTGTGCTTGTCGGCATTTTTCCTTGTTGCGTCATTTTGCAATTAAAAAAAAAAAAAAAAATCTTGTTTCATTTTCTTCTTGATTTGAAGATTGTGTTGTTGCATCAGTAGCTAAGAAATAAGTCTTTTTGCATAAGTTTTTGCAATGCATTTAGAGTATAAGTATCTCGCATATTTGAGCGAAATTCCTTGATATTTACTGCATGAAATCTTAGTAAATTTGAAAAGAAAAGAAGTCTTTCTTGTTGAAAAGTTGTTGGTTTTGCATTTTAGTAAAAGTTTTTGTTTCCAAGCATCTCTTGTTCATTTTGCTTTGAGTCTTTTTACACACCATCAGTTTCACTTTCGTACCTTGTGACTTAAAAATCCCATTAAAATCAACGCTAATTAAAATCAATTAGACATTTTTGTTTGTAGGATGCATACACTAGCTCAGGACTAGGGCCTTGGAATAGGTTGGAGAGTAAATTCTCCAAGGCCACTCAAACCAAACACTGGAGTCTACCAATAGGGAGTGTAGAAGTCCAGTTACGAAAAGTTATTTGGGACCCCCCTCTAACACAGGGGCTAAACACGAGGTCGCGTAAGGAAAGGTAGCAGAGATAACCCCTCCAAAGCTGGACCGAGCGTGGTGGAGAACACATATCAAGGATTTGTTAAGGGATTCTGTCATTTGCATTTTCCATGGAGCTTTGTGGGTTTCGAATACGTTTGAGGCCCTCAGTTGTCTTCCGGACCATTTTCTCTCGATACCCTTGACAGGTTTCGGGCTTGATACCCTACTCATTGTGGTCTACCCGACTATCGACTGTACCCGCCTGGTGACTGTTCACGTGTTGGAAAACTAGTTGCTAATCTTTTCTAAGGACATACACGGGTGACTGCGGGGGTATACCGCGGTACCTAGGATAGACATCGGGCCACGCTTTGCAGAGTATACCTAGAGGGTGCTTCGGTATTCGAGTTGCACTTGCACCGGTAAGTTTCTCTAGTGTTGGTTGTTGTAACTGTTCTTCCAACTAGTTTAGTGCTTGCTTAATTTATCTTCTAGGGGATTTCGTTTAGTGAGTGTTACTATTTGTTCGTGTAGAATACCTTAGCGTGTCGTGAATCTTCTCACACAGTGGAGGATTCGGAGCTCTGCCAGTCATGAAGGCTTCTGGGCCTACCGTCGGTTATACTGGAGCCACCCCCGCCACCTTTGAGGCATAAGCTAGACCAACAAGGGTCTTTCGAAGCAACTGGGGCTTTTGAGCCCGAACAACTCCCAGAGGAATCAACCGCCAATCTCGGACTGGTTGAAACCTCAAACACTGATACTTGGCCAGACATTATTGTGCCAATTCAATTTTACGAACGCCTGTCAGTGCCTAACCCAGTGATGGAACCAAACTATGTTACTTCGTCTAGGAATTCTTCCATTCCCATCACTGTTTCTACCACAGGAGAAGCTTCTCCTAACTTGCCTTTGTCGATGGTCCGGGCCATCATGGTCTCGGCTGCAACTACGTCGCACAGTGGACCAACCCCATCTATCGTGGTGGCCACACCTCCTTACATACCTAGTGCGGCAGGCCCTCCGTTCTCATACGGTATGCCTAGTTCAAGTACTAGTCCTCCACTCACTTCATCCACTTTCCAGAATTTGGGTCTGGGGGAAGGGAGCTCTAACGCTCCTCTGCAAGGTCAACTTGGGGGCATTCCTGTCCCTTTCAATGATTTTCCTTACGCTGGAGGTCATATTCCTCCTTCGTCCCCTTCGCTTGGTGGATCGCATCAGCAGTCCGTCAGGCAACCTGCACACACAAGTCCTTTTGGAGCCGAGAGTCAAGGAACACCTGCGCAAACTCACCTAGTAGGTTCGTCACCATTTTTTTGGAACAGGATGTTTGGTAATAACACTTTCGTATCCGTTGCTTTCCCATCTGGGGGCACACCCATTTTTTGACAGTCTACGCCGGCACAAGGTAGTATTCCTGCACTGGGGGCACATATACCAGGACTTTGGAACTCAGCACAAGGATCCATTCCATCCTCTGGAATGTATTTCTGGGGTAATTCTTTCCATAGCCAATGGAACCCCGGATAGACTTCTATGCCTCTTCCATCAGGACCGGCATGGGGTAATCCATCCCAAAGTCCGTCAAACACGATGAACGCCCAAAATCCTATGTCCTTCATGGGGAATCAGCCAATGATGTCTCCTCAGATGCAAAACAATTACGTTGGTCAGGGCCATGGTTTCTACCAGAACCCGGGCTAGAAGCCAAACTTTTCCTGGCAACCTGGTGCCAGTCAAACTCCAGGACCCTTTTATCCCAGCTATCAGCAGCAACCTAAACTACCATTCTTGGTGACGTTACACTTGCTATATTTTACACAGTTGTTAAATGATCATATCTGTCACGATCCGCGTTGGCCTCCTATGCCGACGAAGTTTCCTTTGGACATCCCAAAGTTCGAGGCCAAGCCTAACGAAGATCCAGGTGATCACATGACTACTTTCCACTTATGGTGTTCATCTAACTCACTGAAAGACGACTCCATCCAGTTGTGATTGTTTCAACGCACTCTTATTGGGAGTGCCTCGAAATGGTACATAGAGCTTGATCGTTCACAATATTCTTCTTTTGGCGAACTGGCGATGGCCTTCCTCAACCATTTCCAGTTACCTGTGAGATACGACGTCAGCACAGAATTGCTAGCTAATTTTGAGCAGACGACCGCGGACCATATCTCAGATCATATTCGAGAGTGGCGACGTCGAAAGAGTCTTATCAAGGTACCCGTCCCACCAGCATTCCTTCTTGAGTGGTTCCTTAAGTCTTTAGTTCCGCAGTTATCCAAAGACGTCGCAACTTCAGGGGTTTTCTCCGAGGAGGATGCCATCATGAGGGCTCAACAGTTTGAGCTTATCTATTCTCAGTCTGGTCTATTGTACAACATCCTGTTGGATGCACCACGATCGATTCTGGATAAAACCATACAGAGAGCCGGACCACATGCCGATGGTATCGTTGGTTCGGCACAAACTAATCCCGCTGAGCAATTGACAAAACAATTGCAACAGTTATCTATACAACACTCAGCGGCCATCCAGGCTCCTGCTTTGGTTGCTCCTCCTACTCAAACGTCGGAAGTACACTCCATATAGACGACTAATCCAAAGGCCAACCAACAGCCTGAAGGGAAGAAAAAACAATGCAAGAAGAGTAAGGGGGATAAAAAACCAACTGATAATGCTGGCGAGGGCACCACGGAAAAGAGGAAGGCGAGGTATCTGTGCAACTTATGTGCGGAAGACCACCCGACCCATCTATGCCCTCAGCTTGCGGAGGCCCAAAATTTTGTCACACAGCAACAACAAGCCGTGTTGACTAATCCCTTTCAGCATGGGCAAACTTTAACTCAAGCCTCTGCAAGTGCCGTATGGGGCAGCCAAGAAAATTGCCCTCCCCCAAACAATTCATCTTCCGCAAACGTATATATGGTAAAAAGTGATGCTTTCATAACAACTAGAGCACACGACTATAGCAAACCAAGCGCCCCTGATAAAGGCAAAGAAGTTGAGATACCATCTCTTCCTCTACAGATCGAGAAGACGTTGGGTGAAACAATGAAACGCATTCCAAAAGGTGCGTTCAAGCACGCTTCTCACAATCCAAACGCAAGGGCCGCCCAGAAATACTCTATGGTGGAAGATTTATCACAAACCCCTTATGCTATGTCCGCTTTGGAGGTCCTCCAAAGTTTCCCTCCTCAGAGGAAAGCCTTGTTGACTGCTTTAGGCTCTACCGAGACTTGTAACCCAGGTACCATCATGTTAGATACGACTGACTTGAAACCTCGTTTGCCTTACCACGTCGCGTTCCAGATAGTAGTGGCTCATCCCACAAAAACTTTTACACAGAATATCTTCCGCACGGTGGTAGACGAGGGCACTTCGACTTGCGTTATGTCGTTAGCATGCTAGAAAGCCATTGGTCAACCTAAGTTGTCTCCATCACCTACTCTCCTCACTATGTTCGATGGTCGTTCTTTCTGACCGAATGGCATCATTCCTTCTTTCCCTGTGCAGTTAGGGGGAAAGACCGTGTGCGTCGAAGTAGAGGTAGTTGATGCCCCCATCGACTACAATCTATTGTTAGGTCGTAGTTGGACTTATGAAATGCAAGCGGTGGTCGCTAAAATCTTCCGAGTCTTATTGTTTCCACATGAAGGCCGGATAGTGACCATTGATCAGTTATCCTTCTCTCGACCTGACCCAGCTTTGGGGGCATCCATGGTTCCCATGGTTGATAATCCTCAAGTTGGTGTCGTAAACATAAGAGTTGGTTTGTGCCCATCTTTGATGGGTACTTTCGATTACCCACCTCCTCATGGCAATGTCAAATTTATATCGAACCACCACAAGGCTGAGATTTTCCATGTTTCGTCGTTTCGCACGACTTACTTTCAGGATCCGTGGACTCTTCCTTCCACATCAGCCACGATGGATGAGACAGGTCATGTTGGCATGGCCACGCCCTTGTTGGTCGCTAAAGTAGCGTACTCTTTGGTCCAACAAACTTCAGCTACTCCTGATCCGATTCCCACACAAGAGTTGGATCCACTACTCGAGCCTATCTGGGCTCAGGGTTCTCTTACCGATATCAATTCATTAGATTTAGTCTTGCCTTCTGATGAAGCTATAATCGAAGCAATGACTGGTCCAGACAAATCTTGGGAAGATCTTCATCACAGATCATATTTCCTCCCAGAGTTACACCGAATTGAGGCAGGAGAATTCACTATCACCATGACGGGAGATCAGCCTTGTCCCATTAACCTCTTAGCTACACAAGATATTTATGTTGAGGGCAATATGGCGACTATTGCTGCAACCATACCTATTAACATCTCTCGAATCCCTGGCGTCATGGAGAATGTCTTCATCGAAGCATATTGCTCCCCCGAAGAGATTCAGATTTACATAGATCTTTTCAAAGAATTCCGCGACGTTTTTTCCTGGTCGTATGAGGAAATGCCAGGCATCGATCCAAAAATAGTTGAACATGAGATCACTATGTATCCTGATGCTAAGCCTATTCGACAGAAACTTCATCCAGTTAATCCTAGGAAAGAAGCAGCCATCAAAGCTGAGGTTGAGAAATTGCTTAAGGCAGGGTTCATATACCCCATTCATTTGACTCAATGGGTGTCAAACCCCGTGTCGGTCGATAAAAAACAAGGCACGATTCGTGTATGTACCGATTTCCGTGATTTGAATAAGGCGTGTCCGAAAGATAATTATCCAACTCCATTCATCGATCAGATCATTGATGAATGCGCAGGTTGTGAAGCCTTTTCATTCATGGATGGTTTTTCAGCGTATAACCAAATCCAAATCAAACCCGAGGACCAACACAAGGGGGCATTCATTTGTCCGTGGGGTACATTCGCCTATCGCAAGATGCCTTTTGGGCTCAAGAATGCTGGAGCCACTTTCCAGCGGGCCATGTCTTTTGCGTTTCACGATCTCAAACATATAGTCGAGGCCTATCTAGATGATTTAGCATCACGCTCTCGCAAGCGAAAAGATCATCCTACACACCTCAGACTCATCTTTGAACGTTGTCGCTACTTCAGGATTTGCTTGAATCCCAACAAGTGCAGCTTTTGCATCACGTCAGGACGTTTGTTAGGTTTCATAGTGTCAACCACAGGGATCATGGTCGATCCTCTCAAGGTGGAGGCGATAATCCAGTTGCCCCCCCCCATGCACAATTTTACAACTTCAAAGTCTTCAAGGCAAGGCGAACTTCTTATGACGCTTCATAGCCAACTATGCCGAAATTACTAAGGGCTTCATGCATTTACTGAAGAAAGATGTTCCTTTTCTCTGGGACGAAGCCGTGCAGCACTCTTTCGACGCATTGAAACACACCCTTACAACCGCACCTCTGCTATGGCCACCGAATTATAACAAGGATTTCCTCTTATATCTGGTTGCCGCAAAGTCAATCATAGGCATGGTTTTAGTTCAGGAAGATGATTCATTTTCTGAATACGTGATCTATTACCTAAGCCGAGGCCTCGTAGGACCGAAACTTAATTATACACATCTCGAAAATCTTGCGTTGGCGGCAGTTCATGCTGTTCAACGGTTCTGTCACTATGTTCTGTTTCGCAAGACCACCGTCGTAGCTGTCGTGAATCCATTCCAGTACATGTTGACAGGACAAGTTATCGGCGGCAAAATTAGTAGATGGATGGTAATCCTCCAAGAATTCGACTTAGACTTTGTTTCAGCCAAGTCCAAAAAGTCGTTGGTCTTCGCAGAAGTTATCTCAGAACTTTCGATTGAGTCAGGTGACGTTGTGCCTGAGGAATCGCCTATCCGGGGGGAATATGTTTTTGATTGAATCGTCTGACCCCTGGTACAGAGATATATTGATCTATCTCCAAACTTTGAAGTGCCCCACCTCTGATTCTCGTGATGAGCGTCGGCGGATACGCCATCAGGCCAAGAACTATCTCATACTCAATGATACACTGTATCGGAGAGGCGTAGATTGCATCTTACGTCGATGTCTCACTCATGAGGAGGTCGTCATAGTGCTCAACGATTTTCATACAGGAGCTTGTGGCGGTCACTTGTCCGGGTTGGCAACAGCCCAAAATATTTTACGAGCAGGTTACTTCAAGCCCACACTTATTAAGGATTGTATCGAGTCGATCAAGAAGTTCCATCCATGCCAAATCTTCTCACGGAAGATGAGGGCACATCCAGCTCCCATGTTTTCTGTTATCACCGTCGGTCCCTTCACTAAGTGGTGGATTGATTACACTACTTGCAACCCCCCGTCAACCAGGGGGCACCGCTATATCATTGTAGTTGTCGACTACTTCACTAAGTGGGTCGAAGTTGTGCCGACGTTCAAAGATGATGGAGAGACTGTAGCTCTCTTCTTATTTAACCAGATTATAGCACGGTTCGGCGTCCCGAGAGAGATTGTCACTGACCATGGCAGTCACTTTCAGAATCAAATGATGACCGAGTTAACGTCAAAGCTTGGGTTATGGCAAGAACATTCCTCACCTTACTATCCCCAAGCCAATTGGCAAGTGGAAGTTGTTAACAAAACTCTTAAGACAATGCTACAGCGAACCATCAACTCATCCAAATCCAACTGGCATTTGATGTTATACTCGGCATTATGGGCTTACCAAACATCAGTTAATACTGCAACCAGTTTCTCCCCTTTCCAACTCGTTTACGGGCTGGAGGCAGTCTTGCCCATCGAATGTCAAATTCCATCTCTGAAATTGGTAGTACAGTTATTGCCAGACACTTCTCCACTTGAAGAATGGTTAGTACACCTTGAGCAGCTTGATGAACAATGTTGTGATGCGGCCCTGGCCAATGAGGCTCATAAACATAAGGTTAAGTGTCAATATGATAGGTCCGTTCGTCCTCGGGTTTTCTCTGAAGGCGACCTTGTCCTGGTTTGTGACCAAGATAAGGACCCCCTGGGGACAGCAAAGTTTAAACCCATGTGGTTCAAACCCTTCATTGTTAAGGAGGTTTTAAAAAAGGGCACTTATCGTCTGGTCGATTTTGAAGGGAATGCTTTGGCAAAGCCTAGGAACGAGCTCTACCTCAAGAAGTATTACTCATAGCATGGTCACTGTGGGTAACTTTTTGTAACATATGTATAGTCTTTGTGCTATTACTTTCTTTCGTTTCTTTTGAAAAACATGTCATGGACGTGTCATTAATGTTATCTTTCGTCACTATGGCAGATGTCAAGTGAGTCCGAGGTGTTCATTGGGTATGCAGACAGTGCTAGTCGACACACGCGGAGGCTTGCCTCCGCAGCTTGGGTAATCTTTACACCACAGGGTCAGTTGTTATCTTCCAGAGGGATATGCTTAGGTGACACCAAAAACAAAGTTGCTTAGTATAGCACAGTTATTGAGTTGCTTCGTGACACTTTTTCATTGGGTATCTCTCGTCTCCGGGTCTATCTAGACGCTCAACTAGTTGTGTCGCAGCTAAACAGAATATACCGTGTGCACGATCCTACTTTACACCGACGATTCCTTAGGGTACGTCTCTTGGAACGTAACTTTGATTATATTACATATTTTCATGTTCCTAGGAGTCTAAATCAAATCACATATACTCTAGCTAATCACATTTTAGATTGGCATCTTGCTCACACATAAAAAGATCATGATCATACACATGTAAATACATTTTTTGCACGCATAATCCATAAAGACACAGAAAAGAAATAAAAAAACTATATATAAATATCTGAAAATCCTCAGAGTACATAGATGGGCGCAAGCGCCTCAAAAAATGGGAACCATAAGATTCACTGGGGCTTATGCCCTCAAAAAATATATACAATAAGGTGCTCATGGCACATAAAAAGTTTACAAGGTTGTTCAGGGCCTATGGGCCATGTTATACTCATGTGCGGCCCGACCCAAACGCCTAAACAATCGGACCCATGTCCGAGGTAACCCCACCATATGAGTCTGCATGGAGGGAGGTAAATCCTCTATCTCTATCATGGGAACTATGCGAGTGAGCTCAGTGAAGTTCCGCTCAACCCGCCTAAGAGCCCTCTCAGCCTCTCCTACTGGGAGGTTCCCTGCTACTATTGTTCCCCTGGCGGCGGCAGCTGCGGCCTCCGACCGTGGGCGGCGCCTATTCCATGCAAAATCGGCAGGCCGCACGGGTCCCACATATGCACGCAACACAATGTTCACTCATCAAAAACTCTGTTATCCAAAAACATGATATATATATCAAAAAGACGTAAAAATTACATATGCAAACAAAAAAATTGTACAAGCGGAGACTTACCCATCTCCCCTCGCTCCTCACCAGGAGGCACGGGTATCGCCAGATCTCTGGAAAAGTCGATCCCCACGTATGGGTAGTCCTAGATAGAGGGGATATGCCGTGACAAACAAGAAAAAAAGTCGTCGTTGAAGGCCTCTACGGTCCTTCCACCACCCTGTCACGGCAGTAATGTTGCCCATCTACATACTACGGGGAAAGTCGCCAGATGTCCTCGTACTGTCAGCCGAGGACTGAAGCATGGAACTCTCTCAAAGAAAAATGAACACAGGATGGTCCCGAACCTGAAGTTCCTATGTGTCTGTTGTCAGCAATCATTCAATTGCCTCTTCATGCTCTCTAACAGTGTGGTACTCCAATCGAAAATTTGTGCATTCATGCCCTGAATTGCACAGTTCATCTGTGCGCGCGAAGCCTGATGCATGGCTGCAGAGCCGGTAATCTGCCCAATGAGCGATAAAATAGTCTGCAGGGTGAGGCTGGTGATCCTACCAACGGGCACCGAAGACGGTCTCGGATCGGTCCCAGCCTCGCAATACTCTGCTATCAATTCTGAGACTTTGCTCGGCCCCACAGGAAACGTCTGAAAGTTAACGAGTTCCCCTCTCCTCGATAGGCCCGTCAAAAAATAGATATCCTCGATGATGGGCACCAAGGATTGCCCCTCTATTATAAATGCCTTTGCATCTGGGTGTCAATAGTCAACCAAGGAATTCAGTAGCCTGGGTTGAGCGCGCATGAATGGACACAAGAAAAACTTCACCAAGCCACACTGTGACAGCACGGCCATCACATTCGGATCTGCAGCCACTGCCTCATTGGCAGCCTCGTGCTCCCTCTCTCTCCAATGAACATACATCCTGCCAAACACAGAGCAAAAAAGGGGGAGTTTAGATCTTGCACAAGTCAATTTTCCATTGCGAGGGGGTAACCCGCAGGCTGTCGAGGCGACAGTCGCAGGTACCCGCGCGCAGTTTTGACTCTGCACAAGGGTACCCGTGGGATGTCTCTGGACAGCCCGTGTTTTGCTAGGGACGACCTCTTAGAGGTTGACGGCCACCCCCAAAAACAACCTAAACTCAACAAATGAAGTATTGAAATGCAAGATGAGGGAGTTTGTACTTACTTGGTCCAAGCAGAAGTCAGTTTTGTCCACTGTAGCTCACGGAATCACGATCTCTGGAAAAGGGGGTCTTTTGGCTCCAGAGTCAATTTCCAAATCAGCAATGGTGATAATGAGCTACCAACTTCTATTTATAGACTTTTTGGCCTCTTTTTGTCACCCTTTTGGCCCCTTTTATCAGTTTCTTTATACCAAAAACCATTTTGAGTGGTTCCGGAGTTATATGGCATGGATTTGATCAAGTATTGGGACATTTTTCATTGAGTTTCAGAAAATAAAATATATATATATATACATAAGGATGGTCCATAAAAAAAAATTCAAAAAATCAACCTGAGCATATAGGGTAGGATTTCATCCCCAATGTTGCATCTCGTTGCCTTTTGTTCTTACGATATAGGATCGATCCCATCTGGTTGTGACACGGAACCGTCATATCTTCTCTAGAAGTGTCGCAACTTGGTGGTAGAGCTTACCAAAACATGGATGCCCTAGGTAGTTCTTGGTTGCATTATGGTGTCCATGTCGTTTCTGACAACATAGTAGGCTCGGGAGTCCATATAGTCTTTCCTGAATATGAGTTTGAGCCTCATTTGCATGGGTCTTTTTCACTCTTTGTCTTACCCTCCGGACTCCCAAAACATAACGGGTCTCCTTTTAAGCCCTTTTCAGACCCTCTAAACATGAAAATATTGTCGAGCGATCTTGTGACCTTTCACGCTCGTTAAACTGAAATTTGAAGTCACGTCTGTCCGACGGTAGTTTACCCCTTTTTCGGTCCGAATGGTCAACTGTACGAACAAAGGAATACTCTATTGAATGTCCATTCTTTAGAAGAGTATCCTCAGGTATAATTTTATTCCTTTTTCGGGCCTGAGGGACTAAATTTACGAAGAAAAAAAAACCCTCGGAGTCCATAGTTAAGCTCTTTTCAAACTCCCTAAAATTGAAAAGATTGTCGAGTGACCTTATTCTTTCACACTCGTTCAACGGTCCAGAAGAACATTCCTGACGGAGTCCATAGTTAATCTTTTTTTAGACTCCTTAAAATTGAAAAAATAGCCGAGTGATATTTCCCTTGTCACACTCGTTAAAATGGTTTTGAATTGACGTCTAGTCACTGCTAGTTTACCCCTTTTTCGAACAGACTAGACTATTGTCGAAAAAGGTACCCCAATGGAGTTTCCTTTTATGCTTTTTCAGACTGTCTAAACATGAAAAATCACCGAGATTCCCTTCTTTGGGCTCATTAAACTTACATCGAAGGACGTTACCATTGTGTTTTCTATCAACCGCATCTGCATCCTTTACCTTTCAGCCTAGTAACAGTTTGCCTTTGCGTCTTAACACCTTTGGCCATTGGAGGATTCATTTCCTAGAACATCAATCTTGTCCTTGTGCCTTGAGCTTGTATGTTTGTTGTGCTCGTTCCTCCACTGTAATGTAACATTCATTTATTCTTTTCAAAATAATCAAAAAGAACAAAAAAATCAAATATACCCCAAAAAGAGGATGGGAAAAGTATTTTTTTTATTGGCAGCATTATGAGTCACCCTTGGATAAAGCACATCTGTCCGTTTGATTCATCAGACTTTGGGATGTAGTACGACCTTAGGAAGCTTTGCTCGCTATCTTGAGTTGTGTCCTCCACCGTTTGGTTACTCTTCCAAACATATGGAGAGTTTGCGTTGCCTACTGCTTCGTAGACTTATGATTAACAGATATGTTGCCTGAGTCTTATCACTTGTCGTGCTATTGTCCAAGGGAAGTTTATCACTTAGCCTGATTCGGCCCATCTGCAATATGTCTCTTGTCCGCATACCCGGCCATCTTGAACGTCTAATCAAGTCTTTGTTCGAAATCACTGAAGCCTTCAGTCCGATCATCAAGATTATCAAGTCCACAACCGACGAGTTGTCGAAGACCTCTGGGCAGTGCAGTCGTACACTCATATTACACTCCTACCTGAGTTTTAGAAGATTTTGAAGTTGTTGCTCGAGTTCTGAAGTACAACCATCAGGCCAAATCAGCTTTTGACAGATGGATACTTTCTATGTATATCTTTCTAATTTCGATATGTAGCTCCGTTGTGTATTGTTCGCGGCTACTCTTTATAGTTGTTTGACATGGATCTAGAGTGTATTTGATTGGTAGCCATGGTTCTGATTTATCCCGAGCATGGGTATGCCCGCCTCAGTGAGACATTTGATATTTTTTGCAGATGGCACCTCCTGATTCCTGATTCCTAGGCTCACTCATTCAGCATATCAGTACAGATTGGTAAAGAATTGGTAATGTATTTCGGCCATCAGATTCTCTTCTGACCTCACACATTAGGGGGCATCTGTTATAACCCTAAATTTCACCATCCATGCTTACCTGGCATCAGGCCAACTCATTGCCCTTCATTTCCAAAGCCATGCTAAACAGACTCTTCAAAAACCTCCTAAATTAAGTAACCCGTGCCCTAACCTATCATTGGGCGCGTTGGAACGCTGGCAGGCCTTATACTGCATGCGTTGGAACGCTGGCTGGCCCACTACAGCCCGCGTTTACCTAACAAAGCAAAAAATCAGGAAAGTTTCCGCCGGGATGAAAATCTTTGGTTCAGTTAACTAGAACTCCCAGCCATGCATGGTCGAGTTCGTCCAAAACCCTAGCTCCTTCTAGCCTATAAAAGAAGGGGTAGGGGTATTATTCAAAGGAGGAAAATCATAGCAAAGAAACTCTGCCCAATTGCAGAATCCGTTTTGTCCCAACCCTTTAGCCTTTCCTCAAGCTTTAGGAGAATTCAAGAAAAGCAGTTGGAGGACAAAGAAGAGGAGGAGCCCAGGATCAGGATCAAGGAACGGTGGTCGATCTCTATAATCATTGTAAGTTGATTCATCTTGAGATTAATAAAAAGATATTTTTCCCGTCCCAAATGCATGAGTCTTATATGTTTTATTTGATTTATGTTTAATCTCTAATCCTCTAGTAGAACAATAGCATGCATGCGTAGTTTTGTCTTGATTGCAGGATCGCTTTTTGGAAGGAGCAACAGAAGCAAGGGGGATAAATCTCAACGGAGGATCTACACCAACCGTCGATAAAAAGGTTAGTTGGTTCTTCCCATGTTTGCATGTGAAAAAGGGTTTTAGGTTTGGGGTAGAAGGTTAAAAGTAATTTCTTAAGGGTCGTGATCTGCATGCAAGTTTAAACCCTAGCTTGTTAGTCCGTAGGGTAGAATTTCCCCACAACAGTGATCCTATTTTTCTAACACTTAGTGTCACAAAGATGATAAATTATTTGAACCCATGACATTTTAGGGATTGTTCAATGCCTTGTTTCACTATGGATCTCGTGAGAGTTCTTATTTTAGCAATGTTGATTTTTTTCTCTCCACTAGTTACAACAAATAGACATTTTTTATCTTCTAGATTGGTTTTTTTTTGTTTGTTTGAAATGTTCGTCACTTGTGGGGCCAACATTTCAACTATTGAGTAAGAAACCACAACCCAGCGGCATCTAAGTCGTCAAAATTACCTAGGTATCATACCTATCCTAGCCTACACCAACCTTTAACATGGTTGGATTTTTGGATGTCTCCTTCCTACTAAACACATTGTAATGGAATTGAACTCAAGTTGCCTAGCAAATGAAACTCATACCTTAACTGGTTCAGCTAGCAAGAATTGACTTATAAAATTCAAGGACATGGGGGTGGTCTTTGATCCACTTATGTGTGCATGGGTCACAATATTATTTAATATAATATCTTTGGGTGCAACCACACATTCAACCACTACCTCAAATTTCCCCCATGGCTTCGGGCTAGGCCCTCATGGGAATTGAACCTTGCCCAATGGTCAAAAACTCCTCACTTTCCACCATTGGATCCAACCCATTTGGGAATCTTCTAGATTAAGGTTGATCACCACCTTATAGTATCTTAATTTTATATTATTCTCTAATTTTATATCGCACCATAATTTCTTGTTACATTTAGATGTAATAATATTTTTAATAGTATTGTTATTCTACAAAGTGACTCTTCATCAATACCCCAATGATTTAACCAAGACTTGACATATTTTTTCCAACCTCTCTTGAGCCACATGTGGTTTCAATTGGATTTTGAAGCAACCTTATAAAGCCTCTTGTCTTCCATGTTGTTTATCGTGTTCTTGTACATTAAGTACCTAGTCATAGTTGTTGATTAAGATTGATTTTCATTGATGTCAACCCTTGAAGAAAGCCCGGTAGCACAAAGGTTTGGGTAATGGAACCAAGTTTGTTTGATGTAAATATGACTCGTTATTGTCTTGTCATGGTTGATAATAAGTAGAAATGGATGAACTCCAAAGTGGTCCCCTTATGGTGAAATCCCTCATGAGAACATGCTTTGCGGATTGAGTTATCCTAGAAGTATGGTTAGATAACCCATGCTTATTTGTGGAATAATGAGATGAAGTTTAGTGAATTTTTCATTGAAACTATCCTAGATGGATATTTCTTGTCATGCCACTTCTGGTGGTATGTGGAATGTCACATAACTCCTCACGGTTAGAGAGTTATGGCCATGAGAAGTTGGAGAACCTAGGTTTGCGTAATGGAACCAAGTTTGTTTGATGGATAACGGTATGATTTTTGATATATTTATAGGTAATACTATTATATATGGATAGTACATGTCATTACATTTCTATTGGTATGTGGAATGTCACATAACTCCTCACGGTTTGAGATTTATGGCCTTATGAAGTTGGAGGACCCTCATATGTCATCTAGAAGCCCCAAAAGGTCAAAGTAGTCAAAGTGGTTTAAGAGATTTTAGAAGGTAAATAATAAAGTGAAGTGATGAGTGTAATATAATTCAAAATGAATACAAAATAAATTATTTAAATAATAAATTTAATGGATAAATTAGAAGTGGGTTAACCTTAAAATAAGGAAAGTGGGCAAAGTGACCTAGAAGATGTTTTTAAGGAAGCTACTTGGAGAGTATAAATAAGAGGAAAGGCTCTCGCATTTTACATCAAACTTGAGCATATTGAATATATATAGGTGTCTGATGTAAAAAAATGTTATCTAAGCCGAATTTGTGAGGAAAGGTGAAGAAACGAAGGATGGAATTCAAAGAAGAATAAATTCATTTGATGATGTTTTCTAAGGTATGTTATTTACAAGTCATCTCACCATTTTCGCAATACCTTTTTTTATAGAATGATTCAGACCTTGAAATTTCTATGTCATTGAGGAAAAATATCCAATTATTTGTGGTAAAACATTCATCTTGTGGGTCATTTTATGTTTTGAGTTACACTCTGTGGAAAATAGGGTTTGTAGCTAGTCCTAAAACTAGTCTAAAACAGGTGTTTCGAGTAAAAACGTCATAACTTCTTCATAACAGATCCAAATTGAGTAAGACCAAATGTTTCGGTTAGAGTATAGTATGTCATATTCATTGTAATAGTTTCATATAGATTCAATAAATATTCATCGTGGGTCACTCTCTACAAGGTTTCTCTCTAGAATAAGCCAGAATTCCGCAAGGTATGTCATTTTTTCTATAACTCTTTTTCTGAGAGGTTCCAAGTAGTGAAACCTGGAGGAATTGAATAAAACACACTGAAGAAAATTATGTATCAATTTCAATTCTTTATTCATAACAAATACAAAGTTTTGATTATTTCAAGTGAGGGTTGTTGACTAATCCAAAACTAGTCATGTGAGACTAAATCAACGTTTGATGAAAATGATAGTCTCTTGTTGTTAAAGTTAAGGAAGGTTTGAATGTATGTGATCATATACACCAGGTCTATTACAAATTTACAAATCATATTTGGATGATGAAATTGATGAGGGATTTTGGTTAAGGTACATGTTGGGTACATGGTTGAGACAAGTAGTTGATGAATTGGCACATACATGAGGTGTATAGTTGATGATGTTGGTACATATTGATGAGTAGTTAACACATTATTGGTACATACTTGGTATATGGTTGGATGCACTTGTTTATGCTACAGGTTGATTACAGTTTGTTTGGTACAGGATGGTGCATGGTTGATGCACTTTTTTATGGTACAGGTTGTTTGGTACAGGTTGGTGCGTGGTTGATGCACTTGTTTATGGTACAGGTTGATGCATGGTTGATACATGGTTCAGTTTTATTGGTACAGGTTTACAGTGGTATATCTTAGAGTGATAGTGTGACAGTGGTTCCATCATTCTACTTCTACTTCAGGGCGTTTGGACGGGACAAGGACAGGTGGTTGTAGCCAGAGAACATAGGGGGTTGTAGCCTCCTTCTAGTTGTATCTAGAGAATTGGGGAGTTGGAGCTTCCCTCAATTTATAGCCTCAGAAACTAGGGGGTTGGAGCCTCCTTCCAGTTGCAGCTGGAAAACAAAGGAATTTGGTGCTTCCAATGAATGTAATTCTTCAATACATATAAGAAAAAGCATTCTGTAGTTTTCTCCTGATTTGGTTTTCCACGTAAAACACTAGTGTACTATGTATGTGTGTGATTGTTCATTTATTATTTCTCATTATTGGATAATAATTATACATTGATATAACACTTGGATTATTTGGATAAAAAGGATTATAATTGTGCTATTATTGATTCACCCCCCCTCTCAATAATCCAACAATTGGTATCAGAGAAAGTTCCTTTAGAAATCAGTTTAACCACTGAAAGGTAGATCATGGAGAGTACCAACTTGTATAAAAATGGAATACCACAGTTTGATGGACAGAAGTATGCTTTTTGGAGCATAAGGATGAAGACATATATAGAGGCAGATGGATTTGAAGTTTGGAAATCAATTGTAGATGGATACATAGCACCAATAGTTCCACCAACAAATGATAAAGTAGTGAAACTCAGTCAGAATAATTCCAAAGCCAAAAATGCACTTTTAAATGGTCTCAGTGATATGGTATTCACCAAAGTTTCACATTGTAAATCTGCTAAAGAGATTTAGGACAAGCTTCGAAATATTTATGAAGGAGATACAAAATTCAAAGAAGCAAAGCTTCAAACTTACAAAGGTCAGTTCAAACAACTAAAAATGAAGGAAGATGAGAATATTGCAGCCTACTTCTTACGAGTTGATGAAACAGTGAATGAAATCATAGGATTCAGAGAAGAAATTGAAGAATCTGTAATTGTTCAAAAGGTACTAAGATCTCTTCCTATGAGATTTAACCCTAAGATATTAGCACTAGAAGAAAGATCAGATATAAACTCAATAAGCATGGAGGAACTGCATGGAATCTTCACAGCATATGAAATGAGAACTGAACAGGAAAATCCAGATGTAAAAGAAGCAGCCTTCAAATCATCCAAAAGATCAAATCAAAAGAAAAAGAAACAAGAAGAATATAGAAGCAACAATGACGTCTCAGAAGATGATGAAGAAGTGGCCAACTTTGTCAAAAGACTGAACAAGGGAACCAACGGTAGGTATAGAGGTAAGATTCCTTTAATTTGTTTTAATTGTGATGGTATTGGTCATTTTTCTAACAAATGTCCTCATAAGAAAAAGAGAAATGATGAAGGTTACTCAAAAGGAAAACATACATATAAAGGCAAAAGAACTACAAAGAAATTTTTCAAGAATAGCTTATGCACCAAAGAAGTCATCTCATCATCAGATGAAGATGATTTCAGTGACAGTGAGACAGGAAGAGTTCTATTCATGGTAGTAAAAGTCTCTGACAAAGAAGACTCCGAAGAAGAATATAAAGAAACCGAAGAAGAATATGAAGAAGTCGAAGAAGAAATTGAAGAGGCATAAGTTGACTATCGAGAAGAATTAATGTGTGCCATAGAAGTTATCAGAAAATAAAAGAAGAAGAACAAGAAACTACAAGAAGAATTAGACAAGAAAAAAGACACTCAATAACTAGAACAAATGATCACAAAATTGAAGGTTCAAATAGAAGAAGATAAAAGAATTGAAGAAGCACTCAAAGAAAATCTAGAAGAAAAGGACAGGATCATTGGAAACTTGGAAGCAGAGATTGTCACACTAAGAAAGGATATTCAAAAGAAAAATATGCAGAATATCTCAAAAGTTTTGGATGACATTTTCAGCAGTCAAAAATATCATCTTGACAAGACCGGACTTGGATACAATCAGACAAAAAATGGATCAAGCTCCAAAACAATAGAGCAAGAAACATATCCAAAAATCTATGAGTAGACAATCAAAGGTGATAGAAGGATATACAAGGAAGATTACAGGGATACTCCTCCACTAAGAAGATCATATTTCAAGATCAACAACCAATGAATAGGCCTCAATAAGAAGAAGGATTCATTAGACCACATCCCTTCAGAATATCATCAAATCCTAGGAATCACACTATGTTTTTTGGTTTATGTTATGCATGTAATAATTTCGGACATAAAGCTGTGAATTGAAAAGATAACAACAAGAACAATAACAACTTTTAGAATCATACACAAAGGGGTTACTCAAGAAGACCTAGTGAAACACAAAGAAGAAGTTACAATAGGTTTGAATCTTTGAGCACTGAAGTGGAATGTTACAAATGTAACAATTTTGGAACGTGGCCAAAGATTGCAAAATGACAGTCCCTTCTAAAGACCCTGAGCAGAATAACAACAGTCGCAGACAAGAATCTCAAAAAACGACATGGATAAGAAAGCAAGATCAGTATAGCAATGAAGAATGCACACTCGCTCTACAAGATAAGCAAAAGAAACACAATTGGTATGCTAACAGTGGGTGTTCAAAACACATGGCAAGTGATAGAGACAAGTTTCTTACATTATGAAAGGAAAAAGATGGATCAGTCTCCTTCGGAAATGATGATTCAACCAAAATCATTGAAAAAGGCACAGTCCAAATTGGGAACAAGAATGAAAAGGCAGAAAATGTTCTACTAGTAGAAGATATGAAACATAATCTTCTAAGTGTGAGTCATATGTGTGATCAAGGTCATAAAGATACTTTTGATTCACAAAAGTGTGAGATAAGAAAATAAGTTTTAGGGAAATTGATTGTTACAGCTACAAGAACTTCAAGCAACATATATCATGTGTTAAGTGAAATTGGAAATGAAAAATGTTGTCTAGGAAAGGAAGATGAAAGTTGGCTATGTCACAGAATAATGGGTCACATGCATTTTGATAACCTTGTCAAAGTTAGCAAAAGAGAAGCAGTCATAGAAATTCCCTAGATCATGAAACCAACCAACACTTTATGCAAGCATTGTCAACAAGGAAAACAAACAAAGACCAAGTTCAAATCAAAGGAATATTCAACGACAAGGCCACTGGAAATTGTGCATATTGATCTAGTTGGACAAACTACAACAAAGGGCTTAAAAGGTGAGAGATACTTTAGGTTATTAGTTGATGATTATACAAGAATGACTGCAGTTTTCTTTCTCAAGAATAAGTCAAAAGATTTTGAAAACTGCAAGATCTACAAGGAAATGGTTGAAAATGAGATGGATTCAAGAATCAAATGCTTGAGATCTGATAAAGGAGGAGAATTCACCTCAAATAAATTTATGGACTACTGCAGCAATCATGGAATAAAAATGAAATTCTTCGTTGCTAGGACACCTCAACATAATGGAGTTGTTGATAGAAAGAACGGGACAATACAGAAAATGGCTCGAACAATGCTAATGGATTCAAAATTGACAGATATTTTTTGGACACAAGAAGTGCATACAGCAATTCACATTCAAACAGATTAATGCGTAGAAACAACACCGAAAAAACTCCTTATGAGCTATGGAAAGGAAGACCGGCAAATGTGAAGCACTTCAGAGTTTTTTGAAGCAAATGCTATATCAAAAGAGCAGATGGAAGAATTGGAAAGTTTGACTCTCATGTGGACAAAGGAGTACTTGTTGGTTACTCAAGTAAAATTAAAGCATACAAGTGTTACAATCTAAGATTGAACAAAGTTTTGGAAAGCATCAACGTGACAATTGATGAAACAGGCAGACTAGAATCAAAGGAAGAAGAAATGAATCAATGAAACAACCCTTAGAAAAAGAAGCAGAAGATGAAAAAGAAGTAGAAGAGAAAGATGAAGAGAATCCAACAGAAGTAGAAGAGAAAGTTCAGCAAGTGTCTCCAAAGACACCCAGTAAACGAGTACAGAAGAATCATCCTTCAGAACAGATTATCGGAAACAAATATGTAGGAGTTGAGACTATAAGAAGAATCTATTCACCAGAACAAACACACCTATCACTCTCATCTACAATTGAACCGAACTATTTTGAAGAAGCCAACAAGGATAAATTTTGGGAAAAGGCCATGGATGAAGAATTGGATCAAATAGAGAAAAATAAAACTTGGGAACTAGTTCCAAGAACAAAGAATAAGAATGTCATAGGCACAAAGTGGATCTTCAGGAATAAATTGAATGAAGATGGACAGGTTACAAGGAACAAAGCTAGATTGATATGTAAAGGATATGCATAGGTTGAAGGAATCAACTTTGAAGAGACATTTGCCCTAGTTGTCGGAATGGAAGCAATTTGTTTACTTATAGCTTATGCATGCTGCAAAAATATTAAAATGTATCAAATGGACGTAAAATCAACTTTTCTAAATGGGGAACTTGAAGAACAAGTCTACATTGAACAACCAGAAGGATTTCAATTGTCATAAAACGCAGATTATGTGTGTAAATTAAATAAGGCCTTGTATGGTCTAAGACATGCTCCTAAAGCATGGTACTCTAAATTGGATAAGTATCTGTAGTAGGCAGGGTTCAAAAAAGGAAGTGCAGACAAAAACCTCTACATCAAGGTAAGTCAAGGTAATATTTTATTAGTTGAAGTTTATGTTGATGATATTATTTTTGGTAGTGATGATGAAAGGTTAAGACAGAAATTTGAAAAAGATATGCAGAATGAATTTGAAATTTCGTTACTTGGAGAACTATCTGTTAAGGTCCTAACCCGCACATAGGTAGATCAATGTATTCGGATGTAATAAAGGTCAATATTAATAAGGCCTTTCAATAAAATAGAATAAGGCGGATGTAAGAAGACCTAATAGAAGCTTCTACTTCTAGAAGGATCTTCCTCTAGATGCTTCTCTTAATAGACATATTTAGTATAAATAAGGGTCGAGGGTATGAAAACCCTAGCTTGGAGATTATTGTAACAGAGCGTTGCTCGACTAGAGGTTGCCCCCTCGAAGAGGCCTATGAACATTGCTATCTGAATCAAAGTGTTATTTCTATTGCTATTATGTATATCATTTATGTGTATTGTGAAGATTATGCTGGATATTTTACTGTTATTCTGCAATTTCTAGCATTTCATTTATGTTCTGCATATTTTATATATCTGGTATATTGCAAGTGGTATCGGAGCACTTTCCTTGGCAGAAATTGTGGGTATTTTTTTTTCAGGGTAGAGATGTATTCCGGTGTCTTTAAGCCATAGAGATCTATCGTTACGCGCATAAATCCGCGGTTGAGGGATTCATACATGCAGGAAATACAAGTGGTTCTTAAACGCACATCTATTGGCCACCCTTGTAACCCCTGTTGGTACCCCTTCGAGTGATAGTGCATCATACAACACCTGTGTACGGATCGGCCTAGATTTCCTGAAGCCCTCTTTAGATAAACCTATCGGCCGCCGGACTGTTATAGTGTCACCGAGAACAGCACTCGGGAAGATACTCTCTAGTACCTGGGTAGTCGGGTAGTACGGCTAAGGGTACAGTCTATCCACCTTAGTTAGTGCTCTAAGATATTGGGCCGAGTACTACTGTTGGACCCCACACGTATATTAGAGAGCTATAGCACAGGGAAAAACCCTTGTCTGTAGAACCCTTGAATACCTAACCCTTGGGGAACATAAACAAATTAAACCGGCAAGATCTATTGCCGTGCAACTGTGTTTGGGTTGCTAAGTAAATACACATTTCTCTCTGGTTCAGAATTTGGGGATTTCAACACTGCAACATTCNTTTTCTGCAAAAATTTATGACCCCGCCCACTCCCTTTTCAGTTCACCCATCCTCATGGCCCATACCCGTAGCCAAGAACTAGAGTCTCGCTTCAACACCTTGCAATACGGTTTCCTCGAGACCCAACAAGAAGTGACACAACTCAGTGCTACTATTGCCTCCCGTAATGCATCCATGAATGCCTCTGTAAATGTAGTCGTGCAGTCTGCAATGGCGGAAGTCAAACATGAACTGACCACCCAACTTGAATTTGTCTTTGCATCACTCTGCACCAAACTAAAGATCCCTATTGATGACTCTTTTCCTGATGCACATAAAAATATTGAAGGTGAAACTTCTTCCCATTCCTTTCAACCCCGTCACTTTCAACGGGACATGCGTCTTCCATGGGTGGATGTAACCAAATTTGATGGCTCGGACCCCACTGGTTGGGTCACCCAAATGGAACATTATTTCTCTCTCTACAACATTACAGATGACTTGGCCAAACTCCGGTATGGTGTTCTCCATCTCGATCAAGAACGTTGGCAATGGTGGCAATGGAGAAAAACTTCTCGTCAGGGGTATATTTCTTGGACCCAATTTGTGGCGGAGCTTTATGAACGCTTTGACACTGACACCAATCATTTGGGTCGTTTGACAAAATTGAAGCAATCAGGCACAGTCGAAGACTTCATAGCTTCGTTTGAGCGACTGGCTTTCCGAACAGAAGGCATGACTGATGCTTTCTTTCGAGAGTGTTTTATCAGTGGCCTCAAGGAGGATATTTGGGCCCATGTCCTCATGGCTTGACCTACGACTTGGCTGGAGGCTACTAAAAAAGCTAAATAAGCACAACAAATTGTTTCCTCTCAAAATCATAAGCCTTCCTTTATCCCTCGCCCTAAACCAGTAAACCCCACTACTCCCTCCACCCCATTAAAGATCCAAAAATCGACAACGGATGAAATGGACGAATGACAACTCAAAGGCCTCTGTTATAATTGTGATGACAAATATTTCCCAGGCCACAAATGTAAGGAACAAAACATTTTTATGGCCATCTCTAAGGATGTTCCGGAAGAGGATGATGACACTCCCTTTGTGCCCGAGTCACAAGAATTCACTGACATAAACCCTCCCTCCGACCCTCCCGAAGTGGAACCAATCACTTCCCTCAATCCTCTCACTGGCTTCCCAGCCCCCCAAACCCTCAACTTAATTAGTTACATAAAGCACCGAAAGGTCATCATTCTGGTTGATAGTGGTAGCACCCACAATTTTATTCATCGTTGCATTGCCCAAGAAACCCATTGCTACATCCATGTTGTCAACAATTTCCAAATCATGATTGCCAATGGTGGTTCTATGAAATGTGGCGGGCACTGTGAAAATGTGCGTCTCCAAATAGGTGACTACCAACTAAAATCCCATATGCTTGCTATTGAGATGGGTGGTTGCGATATTGTGTTGGGTGCAGACTGGCTAAGAACTTTGGGTCCCATTCTCATGGATTTTCAGAACTTAACCATGCAATTCAACCAAGGAGGCCACAAATATAAATTCCAAGGCATCACTGTTGGTTCACATGAGATCATCAGTTCTCATCGCATGGAAAAACTACTCAAAAAAGGTCATTCTGGTGTCATTGCTCAACTCCACGCCATACAAGCCACAGAGACACCCCCTGTACCCCAAGACCTCCAAGCCCTACTTTCTAAACATCAAATGGTATTTTCCACTCCCCAAGGACTCCCCCATTCCCGAGGTGTTCATGATCATTCCATTCCCCTTGTCCCAAGAAGCCTCCCCCCCAATATTTGTCCATATCGCCACCCCTTTGCACAAAAAAATGAAATTGAAAAAATGGTTCAGGAACTCCTTACTGCCAACGTCATCCGTCCTAGTACGAGCCCTTACTTGTCTCCAGTCGTCATGGTACTGAAGAAAGAAGGTTCTTGGAAAATGTGTCCTGACTTCCGTGCTCTCAATAAACTGACCATCAAAGACAAATTTCCCATTCCTGTCATTGATGACCTCCTGGATGAATTGAGTGGTGCCCAATTCTTTACCAAACTTGATCTTCGCTCGGGCTATCACCAAATACGTATGAAGGAGGATGAAATTCCCAAGATGGCCTTTTTCACTCATGAGGGCCACTATGAGTTTTTGGTCATGCCCTTTGGGTTGTGTAACGCCCCCTCCACCTTCCAAAGCCTCATGAACCATGTCTTCTGCCCTTTTCTCCGTCAGTTTGTCCTAGTTTTCTTTGATGATATCCTCATCTATAGCAAAACCTGGATAGACCATCTTACTCATGTGGATCAAGTTCTCCACCTACTCTCTCAGCACCAACTTTTCTTGAAACAGTCCAAATGTTCTTTTGGTGCCTCAGAAGTAGAATACTTGGGTCATCTGGTGGGAAAGGATGGCGTCAGGGTGGACC
>ML798824.1:125848-151093 GCA_009831015.1 Picea engelmannii
CTGGGACATTGATGTTCTCTACAGAAGGTGAAGTAGAGTCATCAAATAAAATATGGAAGTGGTTGTCATCCCAGAAATGACAACTATCCATATACCAATCATCACAATTGTCCTCAAAATCATACCAAGCATATCTTTCTTGAGTATATTCATTCATGAGACCCTCCATAAGAAATCTCTCCTGCATGTTATTCAATGAATCTTGAATATTATGAAAACTATCATTGAGGCCATGTGTGAGGTTGTCTGTGAGGCTACGTGTGAGGTTGTTTGTGAGGCCATGTGCAAATGCATCCAATCTGTCATTCAATTGGGCTTTGAATGATTCAAGAATTTATTTCAAGGTTTGAGATGAAATAGACATTTGAGCACCCTATGAACTCTTTGGTCCTGCAGCCGTCACGAAAAACTCAAAAATAGACCCAAGAAGTTTCGGCAGAAAATCGCAGTTTTTTCTGGAAAAACCCTAAAAAACTACTGAACTTAAAATGTTCATAACTTCACTTCTCGGACTCCGTTTCGGCTGATTTTTTTTTTAAAATTGGGTGAAATTGTGAGAAGAACTCATATATGTAATTTATTTGGGAAAATTTGTCCTCCAAATGCTACATAAATAAAAACAAATTGGGTCGTCGTCCGCAGAAAAAACCCTGAAAAATTGCAGATTTTAAAACCTCAATCTCTTGACCTTCCGGACTCTGTTTTGGACGATTTTTTTTTTTTTAATTGGGTGTTTTTCTGAGAGGAACTCAGATATACAACCCTTTTCTACAAATTTTGCACAAAAATATACTGAAAATGTATGGAATGTCGCGGCCCTCTTTTTTCTTCTCTGAAAAAAAATCTGCAAAAATAAAAATATTTGCCCACAACTCCGGCCAAGGAAAGTGCTCTGATACCACTTGTTAAGATCCTGAATAGATATACAAATATAATCACCACAAATACTAAATACACAATAGATCCAAAAAGATATCTGAATACAATCACCACACAAGATATATGAAACCATATAGAAAACCACGAACTTCTTAGAAGGTTCTACTTCTAGAAGATTCTTCCTCTTACATTTATTATATCTAACTACCATAGTGGGCCTTATTTAATAATATAGTGGACCTAGTCCACCTTACATTGAATGACCTCCACTATTATCACTATGGGCCCTCTAGGCCTCCCCACTACCTCTCTAG
Source organism: Picea engelmannii (assembly GCA_009831015.1). Classification (NCBI taxonomy): domain Eukaryota; kingdom Viridiplantae; phylum Streptophyta; class Pinopsida; order Pinales; family Pinaceae; genus Picea; species Picea engelmannii. Next base: position 127,042 of record ML798824.1, read on the forward strand.
CTACCTTACATCTTTAAAGTGCTAGGAGAAGCGGGCTTACAAAATCCCGAAAGCAGGAGGACCGTCCATCTTCGGGAAGGACACGTGGATGCGCAGATATGGAGGATAGATCTCAGGCATTAGATCCGAGCACAGGGTCCGACCACCGTTGGATCCAGGAGAGCCTGCACGTTCTTTAAAGTGCTAGGAGAAGTGGGCGTACAAAATCCCAAAAGAAAGAGGATCGTCCATTTACGGGTAGGACATGTGGACATAGATCATCATTTCACTGACTAGGAAGTCAAAGGAACGAGGTTCCCTAACCTTTCGAATTTGCGAAATGTGAAACCCCGAAGTAAACTCCATTTCGGAGTTTCGGAAATTGGGAGATGGAGAAGTCAGAGACTCTCAACATTAGGAGTCCCGAAGTGTCGAAATGCGAAATCGTGAAACAGACACGTCAGCTAAGAACACGTGGCACAACCAGGCAATGACAAGTGTCAAGTTGATTCAACATTTCAGGCACATGTAAGTCACGAATCAGAGTGACACGTGGCAGTTATTCGACATGTGTCAATCCATGTGTGACGTCAGCAGGTTTACATCACTTCAGAGTTTCAAAAATCGGGAGATGGAGATGTCAAGAACTCCTACCACAGAAGTCCCGAAATTGCGAAATGCGAAACACCGAAATCCCATCAACCGTCCATCTCAGGGGGTTATGTGGACCGTTGATCTAACTCACTTTCAGAGTTTTGGAAATCGGAAGATGGACATGTCAAGAACTCCTACCACAGGAGTCCCGAAATCGCGAAATGTGAAACACTGAAATCCCGTCAACCATCCATCTCAGGGGGTTATGTGGACCGTTGATCCGACTCCCTTTCGGAGTTTCGAAAATTAGGAGATGGAGATGTCAAAGACTATTAACCACGGGAATCCTGAAATCGTGATATGCGAAATCGCGACTTAATATGAGCCGTCAGATCAAGGTTTGATATGGACCGTTGATCCCAGTCCATTTAGGAGTTTTGCGGATCGAGATTTGTAGATGTCAAAGAATATTAACCACAGGAATCCTGAAATTGCGATATGTGAAATCGCGACTTAATCTGAGCCGTCAGATCAAGGTGTGATCTGGACCGTTGACCCGACTCCATTTCAGAGTTTCACGGATCAAGACTTTGAAGTGACAAGAACACTAAACATCAAGAATGTCGAAATCGCGAAATGATCTAAGCTGTCAGATCAAGTGTTGATCAGGACCGTTGATCCCACGCCTTTTCGGGGTTTCGGGGATCGCGACTTGGAGAGTCAAGATGCCTCATCTCTAGATTCACGAAATGTGAAATCGTGAAAGCGCCTTATGCATAAGGCTGTGGTCACAGCCCTTGGTCACATCAGCGAGAGATGGAGGAAAGAGCTAGAACAACCAAGCTCCTTTTCGGGGATCGCGACTGGGAATGTCGAGACACATGGTCACACAAATGTCGAATTGTCGAATGCCAAAATGCCGAAATGAATGCAAGATCCCATGGAATCAATCCAACGGTGTAGGTGAATTTGAACAAGATCGGAGGGCTACTGTAGTACGACACAGTGTAACTGCCAGAAACCACTGATGGTTTCTGCCAGAGGACTCGAAGACTATTCGGGATGATTGACAGAGGAGGTGAAGAGTCTCTGGGAATATTCAAGAGGGACGAAGATGTTCATGGAGGCAATTGACAGCTGGATGAGCATTGAGGCCTGTAACTGGAACAGAGAAGGTGAGCTTGACTGTCACAGAGAATACTAAGAGTCTCAAACTGCCAGAGAGGCTAAGGAATCTCAGTATAACATACAGTGATGTTGAATGAGTGGTAAATGACCAGAGAAGTTGAAGAGTCATAATGATGATCAGACAGAGCACTCAAGTTGTGGAGGAATTTGGCGTGGAGTGAGCATGCAGAAGCATTGTGAATATTACATTCACAAAGACAACATAGACTATAAGAATGCTAAACAAAGAAGAGATAGGTGTTGTTGTTGTGTAGGAGAATTCAGGTGTGTTCAAGGAGGCAGAGCGCAAGAGAAGAAATGCATAGTAGAGGAATGGTGCATTGAAGGGATATGGCGCAGAGAACATAAAACACAGAAGAACAGAAAGTGCAAGGGGTGTGCAGAAGACACTGATGTAGACAGGGAAAAGCAGTGTAACAAAACAGTGACAAGGCTGGTAAGCCATTGAATAACTTTATATCGTTGTAATAAGTTTTAGTAACAACGAATTTACATTTAAGGGTGGTTGGGAGGTGTTAGGGAGGACTGGTGTCCTCAGAAGTTCAAGTGGGTGCTTGAACACAGGGAGTTGTAGCTTCCTTCTAGTTAGTGCTATAGAAACTAGGGAGTTGATGCTTCCTTCTAGTTGGTGCTAGAGAAACCAGGAAGTTGGTGCTTCCTTCTAGTTGGTGTTAGAGAAACCAAGGAGTTGGTGTTTCCTTCTAGTGGGTGCTAGAGAAAACAGAGAGTTGGTGCTCTCAGCAAGTTACAGCTTGCAAAATAGAGGTTGTGGCCTCACAATGAGTTGGAGCTCATATGTATGATAATGTAAAGAATGTAAATATTACTTATCATATAAAGAAAAAGAGGTTTTTACCCTTTATGGGTTTCCTCGGGAAATATCTGTCTCTGTATATCTCATATGTATGAATGATGTTGAATGTCACAATGTTTACTTCCCTGCATTACTGTTATTATCATTGAGAGGTCTGTAATGAGTTTTAAATAGACATAATTGTTTAAGCACGGTAACAACTGATTCATCCCCCCCCCCCTCTCAGTTGTCCAACAGAAGCTAGGTGTCCTTATCTTAACAAACTAGAATAAATTAATTTCTAAAAACATTTATACTAGAAAATACTTAGGCTATAGAACTTTAGGATTATGAGGCTAACAACTACTATCCAGTGGTACACAACCACAGCAAGTAGCACACGACTACTTAATCGGTGACACATAGTCACAACTAGTGGAACACATCCACCACAGTAGTATACATTGACTATCCAGAGACATACAGTCTCCATAGTAATCATATCATCTGATATCAACCTGCATAAAAACAATATCATGATATAAACTGAGTCATATGGGTCATTCTTCCACTCACATCTGTGAGATCTAGAAGAGCATCTTCCCTCGGAAAGTAAAACATAAGCCATGGGGATACATGGACTATTCTTCTCAAGAACGGAAGAATAATTTTCCCTGATTTATGAGCTTGGACCATTCACCTAACTGAGCCATTCCTTTGGCACTAATCATAGTGCAACCTAGAGAGAATGAGTTTGCCCTAGGGAATTCTTGTCCCTGATTGTTGAACCTGGACCATTCACCTAACTGGGTCATTCCTCTGGCACTAATCATGGTGCAACCTAGAGAAAATGAGTCTTCCCTAGGGAATGATTGTTTGGATCATTTCCTAATGGAAATGATTGTCCTGCACCAACCTCCAAAACAGACCATTCTTTGAAACTGCTCACAGTTGTGAACTTCAAAAGAATGACTTCCCGACAAGGTGGACCATTCTACTTGACCACTAATCAAAGTGACTGCCAATAAGAATGATTTTCCTAGACCATTCCCCCACACTATCCACAAGGGGAATCAATGTCTATGGTACATCATGAATCTATCGGACCATTTTCATTACGAAAATTATTGTCTGATCTGGACCATTTTCCGAACTAGAAAATGTTTGTCCTTCAGAAATCTCAAACCACTTTCCGAACTAGAAAGGAACTGCTCATCCTGGACCATTTTTCAAACTAAAAAATGATTGTCCATAAATCAATAACACATAAGTTCTCCCCCCTAACTTGGGAGTAATCTCTTCCTTTTTCAATAAGGAAGTCGTCTCCACGAGCCCCATCTTGCAAACTTTGCATCTTGGACAGAGGCTTTACCAAAATATTTGTTATCTTCTCATCTATGGAGATATATTGGAGATGGACAAATACTTCATAATCCTCAATAGATCATATCATTTAGAATTATCTCCCTCCTAATCCTTGCTTCATGCATGAATGCATGCTCTTCTTTTGGAATTTCATAATCATCTCCCTCCATCTAAGATAGTTCGCACTTCCGTCTGCATTCTTATTGCCTTCTACAAAGTGTCACAAGTCTTTTTCTAATTTCCTCTTGATTGTTGACTTCTTTCTTCTTTGACTTCTTCTATGTCTTTTCAAGTTTGATTCTGATTTTGGCTTATCTGAAGGTTGTTACTTATATAATAGCTTCCACAGGAATTGTTACCAAGGGTTGTCAAAGTACTTCATCTTTTCATGTGTATTGCTTGACTTGTAGTCATCGTGATAGAAATCCTTATCTTATTATTCTTCCATAGGTATTGTTTCACTTGAACATATTATCTTCTAAGAAATAGATATGCAAGATATGTATAGAAACTATGTAAACATGGTATGTACAAGAACTATGAAGAATATTGTTACCTTGTCTTAGAAGAAGAAATTTGTTTTATCCTGCTTGGCCTTCTTTGAGGGTTACATTTCTTTGGAAACTGATGCTCTGTGTGTTTCCTTTCTTTTCTTTAACTCGTGATAATGATTCTTGTAGTGGCCATATTTTCGACAATTGAAGCATTGTATTTTGACATATTTTTCTCTTGATTTGGTTTATTACTTGAGTCAAACTTCTTCTTATTCTTGAATTTCTTGAACTTTGTCGTGTAGGCTTGATTATCATCTTTCCTTTGGAATTTCTCTTTTGCACTAATCCATGATTATTCTTGTGCACAGCAAGTCCAAATTTCTTCAAATGTGGGATACTCATTTCTTGTTTTCATGCTTGCGACAAATGCATCCCATGTCTTTGGAAGGCCATTGACTATTGTATTTACCAGTTCCTTCTCTAAAATGATTTATTCAATAGCTTGTAGTTTATCTCTTAACTGAGAGATTCTCACAAGGTATGATGTTATGATGTCATCATCATTCATTTTCATGTCACGGAGCTCATTCTTCAGACTCATTACTTGTCCAATGTTTCTAACTGAGAAGAGGTTACTTAGGGCATCATACATCTTCTTAGATGAGTCAGGATGAGATATGTAGGGTATCAAGTGGTATTTTACAGATCCCACTATGATACTCATGGAATTGATGTCACTGTCCTTGAACTTCTCCATAATTGCAACGTTCTGAGGTCCCTTCTCTTTTCCTTCTTCAAATTGTGGTTCCACGATCTTTCCTTTCACGATATCCTACACTTTATTCTTGGAAAGGATGAGGTCAATCCTTGTATTCCATGCTCTGAAGTTAGAAGCCCCTTCTAACTTGTTTTCTGACTTCATATAGTAAGTCATGACTGCTTTGACTTGGTCAACCTTTGACTTTGACCAAAAATGCAAACTTGACGTCTTAACTTGCTGGGAGTACCAGGAGGTGCGCTAGGTTAAGGTGCACTAGGATATCTAGAAATTAGGTTAATATCTTCACTTAAGGTGCCTCAACAAGAGGGTTAGGGTTTCATTCTTGCAGCAAAAAACTTTGACTACAACTGCAACTATAATTGAGCAAATCCTCCCAATCTGTCTTCCAGCGGTTAGATTGTCTAAAGATAGTGTGGGCCCATAACCTATTAGAAATAATAGGTGTGCTTGTTTAACCATATACAATATAGAAATATTGTCACCCAAACATAGGTCGAAGCCACCCCTGAGCATCTTAACCTTGACAGAGAATAATTACAGAAGAAAACCCTAGGCCTAATAGCCAATCAAGGTAGTGCATCACTCTCCAGAGTTAGCTTACCAAACAAAAAGTCCAAACCATAACCAAGAGAAAGTCCAAGCCTAAGATGAGAATATAGGTTGTAGTAGCTATAGTTGCACCTACTCTCCAAACTTGCACACTTACTCAGTTTCTGCAGTGCGCACTCTTAAATTTTTGCAGTTGCGAGTTGTGTGTGTCAAATGAGATACGGCATCCATATTTATACTACTCCTCCTTAGCTGTCTGAGCCAACTTCTCATTCTGGAGGCTAAAAACTCAATATTAAATATTTCCTTTAGCCGATTTGTCTTCTAGGGTTATGTCCAATGCTTTAGGGTTTCTTCTTGCTTCTAGGAATATTCTACTCTTGTCAAGGTTACACGTAGAGGTTAATACCTCCTGCAGTCACCATAATATCGACAGGAAGAACCCATACAATATAACCTGCTAAGCAACGTAGGAAACTAGTACCATGCACAACCATCCATCCATCCTAATGAAATGTGGTATGGATTCCAACAATGGCTTTTCCTCTATCTTGATTATGGTTGTTTCTTGGGATCCATGTCTTTGTTTCACTACTCTAATATCTCCATATATTTCTTTTAGTCCTCCATGTGCCTCCATACTATTTGTCTCTCTAATTCCATGTTGATCCATAGTGAGATTGTTAACATGCATTCCCTTGCCTTGATGACTATTGTTTTTCCATGGGGCATGAGTGGTGATATACAACAACCTTAACTATCATTTCTTCTTTCTTTGACTCTTCAACATGTAGTTTTATAGCTTCTTCTTCCTTTTTATGCCCTTCCTTCGACTTTTGTTTTCCAAAGGTTAGTTAACATCACTGCATCAAATGTTTTTCTAAATTCATTGAAACAACATAGGAGATTGGTTTTATTATTGTAACACTCCTCTACAATTGTAGTAAACATTGGAAGATATAAGAGAGAATAAACCATAAAAATTCAGAATTAAACCCTTGAACATCAATGATACCAATATATTTACCATAGACAACACAAGAATATAGATAGAAGAACCCTTAAGGTAAGGTAACACCACTGAATACTCCTTATGGAAGGAATCACTCCACAAGCCATGCTTGCTACAAGATAATACAATCCAACACATCTCAATACAATGAAATTCATTTGTATTTGTACTTTCTCATGGGAATTCCTAGGGGATATTCCAACTACCCCTTATTATTATATTCTTTCATTTTAATTACACAGTGGGCCTATTCCATTATTATGGCCACATTACATTCATTATCCCCTTGGGTACCTCCATAAGTACCCCATATTATCCTCCCTATGTACATTACATTTCGTTCCCCTTCCCATGTTTCATCCTCGAAACATAGAAAGAAGCCATACAATATGACCTACTAAGAAATGTAGTCAATTGGTACCATGCACAAGCATCCATCCATCCTAGTGAAATGTGGAAATGGGGTCCAATAATATATTTTGTTAAGTTTTTACTATTGTCATTAGGTTATTTCCAAATTACATGAGCATCCAATGCATTTCCAAAACAACAACATAAGGAGGATCACTGAAAGAAACACAATCACAAGGTACACAACATTTTATTTTGGGAAACCCTCATGGGGGAGAAAACCCAGCAAAAACTTCCTCAATAATAGATTGTCAATACAATACCAAGACTAAGACCAAAACATCGAGAATAAACCAAGATCGAGCATGCGCCTCTCTTCTCCTTCCTAGTGCAACTGCAATTGCCTTCAAGATATGTGCACCAGATGAGTGAGTGTGAGTGTGTATAAATGAGGAATCATCCTCACATATAAATACTATTTGAGGAGGCGCTAGGGTTATGTCTCTTCACTTAGTCGGGTCGAATTCTCCTAGAAGTGGTTAAAACCACTTTATAAAAACCAGGGTCCGACTTTACAAATACCACCATACAAATATGGTTTGACCAATCCACAAAAGGGGATTTGATATTATACAAGACCCAACATGATTGATCTGCAAAAGGGGATTTGATCTTATACAAGACCCGACATGATCAATCCACAAAAGGGGATTTGATCTATAAGATAATAACTCAAATATAATTAGAATATTCTTCAAAGTTACAATATTTCAACACTCCCCCTTGACTACAAGGGTATTCTACTGAAATGACCCAATACAACATCGTCAAGAGAAGGAGAGGGCAGCATCATCAGCAGCATATGGAACACTCACTGACACATCTACAAATCATCGGAAGTTTTTTCTCATCATCAATATCATTTTCGTTTACAACATGGAGCTCGACTAGCATCATCATCATCATTGTTATCACATAAAGTTGTCAAAGATTGTATGTGTTTGTTGAGAAAACCCAAGTTTTCACCCCTGCTCTGCCTCTCTCTTTTTCGCACACCATTCCTAGGTTTTTCCCCCTTCTGATTGATAAAGTCATTCTCGTTTCTGATCAATGATCTGGTTTTCCTTAGTGTCTTGTTTCACTGATCATCATCTCAAGGTTTCTCTATTTTCTTTAAAGGATGAACGCATATCATGATTTTTGGTCCAAATTGTCGGTCATATTATTTGCTATTGATTGAGCTCACATCGGTTCATCCAATTCCTTTGTTTGTACAGTTAACATCCATGAGCACAAAGCACATCTTTCAAAACAGTCCATTTCGGGTTTGAAACACACAAAAATAGGCAGGTTCAGTTTTCAACGAAAAATATCCCCTGTGAAGGTTAGTTTAGCGGCCCCCGGGTATTTGGAATTATAAAGCTGTGCGAGTTTTAGCATCAATCAGAAGCCCCGGGATTAAATATCAATAAAATTTTAAGTATGGGCCGTCGAATCTCATTGGGGAGAGATCAACGGTAGGGAAACATTTCGGAAATCGAGACTTTGGAGGATTGTAAGATTTATTCGTCCAAAAAAGTTCGAAGTCCTGAAACTTGGAGAAAATATGGGCCATCGATCAAGGGGACATGAGCCGCTAGATATGAGCTGCAGAAAAAGTCGTTGCGAGATTTTCCAGTTGAGGATTGTGCCAAGGTCCCGAAGAGTCGAAGCCCAAACTCTCGAAATAATCGTGGGTCGTTGATCTCAAACCAACAAGGATCATTGATCTTGGCAATAGTATCACCAGAAGCCCCGAAGTACCAAAGGTCTCGAAGTAAATCTTGGTCATCCAAATCAAGAGGCCATGCGTCACCAGATCCCTCACTTTGGAAGATTTACTTCGAAGGATTGTGGGAGCTATGCATTGAAAGGTCCCAAAGAGCTGAAGCCCGAACTCCCAAAGTAATTGTGAGTTGTTGATCTTCGCAGCAGGAAGCAAGGTCCATCCAAGAGTGGTGCATGGAAGCAAAAGTGGGGCTTTCCCAGATCGTAGATCACGATCAGATCAATGGCTCGCGCATATTCCACATGTCAAATTTGCATGAGGATTAGTGGCTAGGAAAAAGCCTCGGAGTTACAGATCAAGCACCACACGTCCTTCTCCATCAGACGATCAATATCTACTTCAGGAATTCAAACTCTGAGAGTTTTATCTCCTCCCCTCTCACTTTCATCCGAAGTATTTTCTCTTGAAGTCTGTGAATCATTGTCACGTGTCCATCCAAATCTAACGGTGGTAGTTTGCTTCAGAAATTTGGGCTTCAGGAGTTTCAGCATCTCGATTCCTAGTTTCATCTGGATCATTTTCTCCCAAAGTCTGCAGATCGTTGTCAAGTGTCCATCTGAATCTAACGGTGGTAGATTGCTTCGAAAATCTGAGATTCAGTAGTTTCAGCATCTCGACTCCTGGTTTCATCCGAAGCGTTTTCTCCCAGAGTTAAGAATCAAGCGTCGTGTATCCTTCTCAGATGACGGTCGTCGTCCACTTCAAAGCTTCAAAATTCATTTAAGGTCGCCACATCACTCTGGGCTCATATTAATGCCAGCTCTACATGTAGACCCCTCTCAAGATTCGAAGTCCAAAGTATGTTGAAGCTGTCAATGCAGACACGTGACACCCTTATCATTCATGACATGTGGCATCCGTCTAGCGCTGACACATGGAACTCATTTCAAGAATTTATGTATGTGTCTTAAGCCTATTTTCAAGTGACACATGTCACCCCTCCATCTGCGACACATCATCATAGTGACATCAGGCCTCCACGTCAGATCATACTCCGGGAAATGTTCTTGTTCAGCACCAAAATTAGCACCATCTCAAAGTGTGGTTAAAAGGATCCTGGGGTTGGAGGGAAGATAAAATTCAGCGGTGGCACTAAATTCAGCAGGAGAGCCTAGATCGCAGATCATGACCAGATCAACGACCACATTTTATTGCGGTGGCACAAATTTCTTGAGCGTTAAAATTATTAAGCGGTCCCGCAATCAAAATAGTGGTATAGTAAAAGAGAGATATGTCGGAAGGTGGTGAATTGTGGGCTCAAAAGAGGTGTGAATCCAAACCTCCTTTGACGGTCTCGCAATCACGTGCTTGTAAGAAGTCCAATCCAAGAGCAGTACGTGGCTGCCCCCTAGACATTAAGCCTCGTCATGATCCTGAGAAAAAGAAGCTAATGAAAAATGAGTGGTGGTTGAAACCTCGACTCACTCCATAAATAGAAGGCATGGAAGGATTTGGCCGTGCAGACAGAATTGCTAGCCCGAGGTACCCCTGTGGAAGGTTTTTCCTACATACCCATGCTGAGCTGAGTTTTCATCTAACAGGAGGATACCTGCACAGTGTGATAGAAGAAGGCGCAAACGAAAGGCTTTGAATGCAGTGGTTTGATCACGCTTCTAGTAGTCATGAATTGATCTGAGTATAAATCGAGGAGCTCAACATTTTGTTAGGGTCATCAACTGGTTGAGCATAGATCCTTGTTTTGTAATATTTTGATGCCTAAAATGTTCTCTGGTTATGTATCAAACTTGAGACTTTTGCATTAATAGAAGTCATCTTCTCTCATCTCTTTGTAAAAATTGTGCTAATATACTCGGGCATGGAGGATCCAGTCGAGGGTTGTAGTTATATTGTAATGTAGGTTTGATTACAGTATTGTTGTGACCAGTTTTAGTCAGCTTCCTTGTTATCCTATTCCCCTTTATGATGAAAGGCTCAAGCATGGAGGATCCAGACGAGTTGTTCTAGTTGCATGATAATGCAGGTTTTATTATTATATTGTTGTGACATATTTCAGTGTCTAAAACTTGAGTTCAAGAGTGCTCTTGAGCCTATGTTTTTCTTCACTAATATGATTGAAAGTTGGATTCCCATAGCAATATTTTTCACCTCTCTCACTAAGTCTTCCTTCTGCTCACACTTAAACTCAAACCACTAACTAAAGTTAATGAGGCCCTCACTTCCCTATGAATTGTTTGTCCAGTTTCTATGTTAAAATCATTCTTGTACTGAGTTTTGTCCATTTGACCTCCACTCACAAAACCAACATCCACCAAACATTTTGATGGGTATCGGGCTTACCCTCTTGCAATCTGAGGGTGACTCTTAGTGCTAACATTTAATGGCATCATTGTTGGGGAACGAATTGAAGACATTTCCCTGGGATTGAACGACAAAGAAATTTTGATTTTGAAGGTGCAACAAAAATCAGTCCCTTGAAGATTGCAACTTGCACCTAACGACTCCATTGTTTCAGTTGTGGATCCTAAAGGCAGACACACAACGTCTACTCCATAGTTGCCTCTAGAAACATGTGAAGCTGACCCAGAGAAGATTATCAAGAAAGGAAAGGCCTCTCAAGGAATTTTAGTTGTTGTACCAGGTGACTCTGGTGATTTACATGATTCTTCTTTTAAAACTCCAGTAGTTGTATATAATTCTCCTTTTATATCATTTGTTGGAGTTTCCAGAATTTTAAATTTTGGAATCTTTCATGTTGAACTTCCCCCTTCTAGTCTTCAATTGGAAGGAGAAAGTTTTGAAACTCATGTTTCCCCTAATATTGTAAAGTGGTTTAGACCCAAAAACTTAGAATATTTTCCCACTTTGGGCTTTCCTACTCCTCCTATTAAATTTGTTGTATCCAAAGAGCGGGGAACTTATTTTCCTTTGAACCCTATATCATTCTCCCCCAACACTCAATCATTTCCCCTTTCCCCCAGAAACACAGTTGTCGTCGTACCCATCCCAACTCCATCTCCCCATGGTTCTCCTACAATTCACATCCCAATGGCAGGTGCTAATCCTCCTAGAAACAGGATGGTTGACATAGTAGATGCTAGATATGTCCCTTTTGTTTCACCTCATCCTGTGAATGCTCTCCCAGCTACAGAATACCTTAAGTACATGCCCAAGTTTACAGGGGAGGAAGACATAACCACAAAAGAACACCTTTCATCTTTTTATAGTTATGCAGATAATCAAAACATTGCAGATGAATATGTCTGGATGAGAGTTTTTGTACAAAGCCTTGATGGTGAGGCTAGGAAATGGTTCAAGGGCTTAACTCCTAGATCTATTGGTGGGATTGAGGCTCTGGATGATTCATTCTTAAGACATTGGGGGGATAAAAAATATTTCCTTTATTATACTACAAAAGTTGAGGCCTCCTGATGGTTTGGACAAAAACAAAGTGAGAGCTTTGAAACTCAAAGAAATCAAATATTATCTCATTGATCAGGTTTTGTACAAGAAGGATCCTCTAGGAGTTCTATTGAGATGTCTGGATCCACAAGAGACCCAAAGAGCTATGACTAATTTTCATGACAGCTCATGTGGGGGGCATCGGTTTTGGAGGACCACATCTTATAAGATCCGCAGAGTTGGGTATTTCTAGCCCATCCTTTTTACTGATGTTTGTGAAAATATTAGAGCTTGTGCGAAGTATCAAAAGTTTGTTGGAAAGTAGCAGCTCAAATATTTTCCTTTGAAACTTGTAATGGTTTCTAGACCTTTTCAGCAGTGGGGTCTTGACTTCATTAGAGAGATCCACCCAACCTCAAGTGGCCAACATAGGTGGATTTTGACTTCCACTGATCATTTTACCAAATGGATAGAAGCCATACCTACAAGGAGTTCCTCCCACAAGGTAATCATAAGCTTCCTCGAAGATATCATGTCCATATTTGGCTGCCCAAGCAAGATTGTTATAGACAATGTTGCCTCTTTTAGAGTTGAGCCATTAATCAAGTTCTGTGAGCAGTATGGGATTACAATAGTCCATTCTACTCCCTACTACCCTCAGGGAAATGGTTTAGCAGAGTCCTCCAACAAAAGCCTCATAAACATCATCACGAAGTTGTTAGAAGAGAACAAGAAAGCATGGGATTCAAAGCTGAAGTTTGCATTATGGGATGACAGAGTTAGAACCAAAAGGTCACTTGGCATGTCCCCTTTTCAGCTTGTGTATGAGGTTGAGGCTATCTTTCCTACTCAGCTTGCATTTCCTGTGGCCAAATTCCTCCAGGACTACTAAGGAAAACCTAATGATATGGTTGGGAGAATACAACAATTGGTAGACGTACAACGGACTAGGGAGAAGTTGTTTGATAAAGCTTAGGACCATCAGTAGAAAATAAAACGAGCTTTTGACAACGGGAAAAGCAAGGAAGATTTTCAACTGGAAGATCTGGTGCTCAAATAGGATGCCCCCAAGCAATACAAAGGCAAACATGGTAAATTTGAAGCATTATGGATTGGTCCCTTCAAGATTTTTGAGGTATTTCCAAACAACACTTATAGATTGAAAAACTTGGAGGATTCTGAAGTTTTGGGTGTCCCTGTCAATGGGAATTTTCTAAAAAAGTATCTTGTCTAAGTCGTGATTGGATTTCCACCATTTTAATTACCACTTTCTTTTATTTTTGGTATTAATAAGTGACTCAATAACCCAAAATCTAAGGCACTGGAACTACGCGTTCTTGGTAGCTCGCAAGGAGCATGCCATCCCCTGTGGAGCCAAATTTTATCACATAAAGTTGTCAAAGACCGTATGTGTTTGTTGAGAAAACCCAAGTCTTCACCCCTACTCTGCCTCTCTCTTTTTCGCACACCATTCCTAGGTTTTTTCCCCCTTCTGATTGATAAAATCATTCCCCTTTTCGATCAATGATCTGGTTTTCCTTAGCATCTTGTCTGACTAATCCTCGGCTCAATGTTTCTCTGTTTTCTTTAAAGGATGAATGCATATCGTGATTTTTGGTCCAAATTTTCGATCATCTTATTTGTTATTGATTGAGCTCACATGGGGTCATCCAAGTCCTTTTTTTGTACAGTTAACGTCAATGAGCACAAAGCGCAGCTTTCAGAACAATCAATTTCAGGCTTGAAACATAAGAAAATAGGCAGGTTCATTTTTCAATCATGGAGATCCCCTATGAAGTTCACTTTAGCATACCGTGCGAGTTTTAGCATCAATCAGAAGCCCATGGATTAAATATCAAGAAAAGGTTAAGTCTGGGCCGTCGGATATCATTGGGGAGAGATCGATGGTAGGGAAACATTTCAAAAATTGAGACTCTGAAGGATTGTAAGAGATATTCGTCCAAAAAATTTCAAAGTCCCGAAACTCGGAGCAAATATGGGCCATCGATCAAGGGGACACACGGCGCCAGATATGATCTGCGGAAAAAGTAGTTGTGGGATTTTCCAATTGAGGAGTGTGCCAAGGTCCCGAAGAGCTGAAGCCGAAACTCCCGAAATAATTGTGGGTCGTTGATCTCAAACCAACAAGGACAGTTGATCTTGGTATCAGTATCACCAGAAGCCTCGAAGTACTAAAGGTCCCGAAGTAAATCCTGGTCGTCCAGATCAAGAGGCCACGCGTCACCAGATTCCTCACTTCGGAAGATTCACTTCGAAGGATTGTGGGAGTTATGCATTGAAAGGTCTCGAAGAGTTGAAGCTCGAACTCCCGAAGTAATTGTGATTCATTGATCTTCGCAGCACGAAGCAGGGTCCATCCAAGAGGCGTGACAGAAAAAGTGGGTCTTTCCCATATCGTAGATCGCGATCAGATCAATGGCTCGCGCGTATTCAGCATGTCAAATTTGCGTGAGGATTAGTGGCTAGGCAGAAGCCCTGGAGTTGCAGATCAAGCGCCATGTGTCCTTCTCCATTAGATGGACAATATCTACTCCAGGAATTTTATCTCCTCCCCTGTCGCTTTCATCTGGAGAATTTTCTCCCAAAGTCCATGGATCATTGTTGTGTGTCCATCCAAAGATAATGATGGTAGTTTGAATGGAAATTCGGGCTTCATGAGTTTCAGCATCTCGACTCCTGGCTTCATCCAGAGAAATTTTTCCCGATGTCAGCGGATCGTTGTTGCGTGTCCATCCAAATCTAACGGTGGTAGTTTGCTTCGAATATCCAGGCTTTGGGAGTTTCAGCATCTCGAATCCTAGTTTCATCCGGAGCGTTTTCTCCCGGAGTTAAGAATCAAGCGTCATGTCACCTCCTCAGATCGACGCTCGTCATTCACTTTGGAGCTTCAGCATTTGTTTCAGGTCACCACGTCACTCCAGGACAATATTTATGCCAGCCCTACATGCAGACCCCTCTCGAGCTCCAAAGTCCAAAGTATGTGTCAACCGTTAGCACAGACATGTGGCACCCTTATCAGTCATGACACATGGAATCTGTCTAGCGCTGACACAAGGTACTCATTTCAAGCATTTCCGAATGTGTCTTCAACCTACTTTTGTGTGACACATGTCACCCCTCCGTCTGCGACACGTTAGCATAGTGACGTCAGACCTCCATCTCAGATCATCCTCCGAGAAGTGTTCTTGTTCAGTGCCAAAATTAGCGCCATCTCAAAGCATGGTTAGAAGGATCCGAGAGTTGGTGGGCATATAAACTTCAGCGGTGGTGCTAAATTCAGCAGGAGAGTCGTGACCATATCAACGGCCACATTTCATTGTGGGGGTGCAACTTGCTCGAGCATTAAAATTATTGAGCGGTCCCGCAATCGAAACCATGGTATAGTAAAAGAGCGACGTGGCAGAAGGTGGTGAATTGCAGGCTCAAAAATGGTGTGAATCCAAACTGCCTTTGATGGTCCCGCAATCACATGCTTGTAAGAAGTCCAATCCAAGAGCAGCGCATGGCCACCCCTAGACATTAACCCTCGTTGTGATCCTTAGAAAAAATAGTTAATGAAAAAGGAGTGGTGGTTGAAACCTCGACTCACTCCATAAATAGAAGGCATGGAAGAGTCTGGTCGTGGAGACAGAACTGTCAGCCCGAGGTACCCCTATGGAAGGTTTTTCCTGCATACCCATGCTGAGTTGAGTTTGTGTCTGACAGGAGGATACACGCACAGTCTGACAGAAGAAGGCGCAAATGAAAGGCTTTGAATGCAGTGGCTCGATCACGCTTCTGGTAGTCGTGAATTGATCTGAGTATAAATCGAGGAGTTCAATATTTTGTTAGGGTCATCAACTGATTGAGCATAGCTCCCTATTTTGTAATATTTTGATGCCTGAGTTGTTCTCTGGTTATGTATCAAACTTGAGACTTTTGCATTAATAGAAGTTAGCTTCTCTCATCTCTTTGTAAAAATTGTGCCAAAACACTCGGGCATGGAGGATCCAGTCGAGGGTTGTAGTTCTATTGTAATGTAGGTTTGATTACAGTATTATTGTGACCAGTTTTAGTCAGCTTCCTTATTATCCTATTCCCCCTTATGTTGAAAGGCTTGGACATGGATGATCCGGTAGAGTTGTTGTAATTGCATGATAATGTAGGTTTGATTATTATGTTGATGTGACATATTTCAGTGTCTGAAACTTGAGTTCAAGAGTGCTCTTGAGCCTGAGTTTTTCTTCACCAAGCTGCTTGAAATATGGATGCCCATAGCAATCTTATTCACCTCTCTCACTAATTATTCCTTATTCTCGCACTTAAACTCAAATCAATCACTGAATTTAATGAGGCCCTCACTTCCCTATGCATTGCTTGTCCAGATTTTGTGTTAAAATCATTCTTGTACTGAGTTTTGTCCATTTGACCTCCACTCACAAAACCAACATCCACCAAACATTCTGATGGGTACTGGGTTTACCCTCTTGCAGTATGAGGGCGACTCTATGTGCTAACAATCATTATGAAGTTGAACATCAACATCAATAGCATGAAGCTAGAACAACATCACCAACATCACGAAGCTGATACAACATCATCAACAACACGAGGCTAGTATAACATCATCAATAGCACGAGGTTGGAACAACATCATCAACACTATGTGGAAACAGAATGAGGCAGGTGTATCAACAACAACATTTGTGGTACTCTGACAGACCGTCCTTACTGAACCTTCAGGATCTGTCTAGGAATCATAAGATTCCCTAATATATAAAATCCTAACAAACTACCACATGGTACTCTAACAGATTGTCCTTACTGGACCTTCGGGATCTGCCCAGGAATCATAAGATTTCTTAGGATATAAAATCCTAACGGAGCTACTACTATTGACCACATATGGCATATACATGCACAGGTACTCTAAAAAACCATCCTTACCAGACCTTCGGGATCTGCCCAAGGATGATCAATTACCTATGATTTAAAATCCTAACAGAGCTACCCGTTGTTGGTTAGGATATCGTAGTATCACCAGCATCATTCCTCCTTTCAAGGGAGGTCCTTTCAAACAACACCAAGCTTTTCTCGAAAGTACTCAAACTTCACACGAGATAGAGGCTTGGTCAACACATATGCAACCTGCTCATATGTGTCAACATATTGGAGCTTTACAACTCCTCTCTGCACCATATCACGAATGTAGTGATACTGGATCTCTATGTGCTTTGACTTATCAAGGAAAACTAGGTTCTCTGTCATCTTTATAAAAATCTGGTTATCACATAGAATCATGGTGGCTTCCATCTCCAGATCGAACAAACCTGTCGACAACTTCTGAATCCATATGCCTTCACAACTAGTGGAACATGTTGCAATGTACTGTTCTTCTATCCTGCTGAGAGAAATACTGGATTTCTTCCTAATTTTCCATGAAGTCGTGGCTGACCCCAAACTAAAACAACATCCTGAAGTTCTCTTCATCTCTGAAGCACTTCCATCCCAATATGAATCAGTATAACCACACAGAATGAAGTCATGATCTCCAATATAACAGACACCATAATCGAACATACCCTTAAGGTATCTCATCACATACTTTGCAGCTACAAGGTGAACAGGTATGGGCTCCACCATATATTGACTCAAGTTGTTCACAGCAAAGCATATATATGGCCTAGTATATGTCAGATACATCAATGATCCAATAATATTTATGTATAGAGTAGCATCAACCAACTCTGACGAAGTATCAACCATGAGCTTCAAATTCGTTTCCATGGGTGTGTTCATGGCTTTACATTCCAGCATGTCAAATCTTTTCAGTATTTCAATTACATACTTATATTGGTTAAGGAAGATTTTCTCTGGGTTCTGCCAAAATTCAAGACCTAAGAAATAATGCATCGAGCCTAGGTCTTTCATCTCAAACTCTGCAGTGAGCTTCTTCTTGCAATATGTGATATGTTTTTCTTCTCATGTTAAGAATAAATCATCCACATATAGTAGTAATATAATTGGCTCATCATTCATAACCTTGAAGTAAAGGTTAGGATCAGCTTTACTCTTGGTAAACCCCAAGAGTAAAGCGTGCTTTCTCTTGTGAGCGATCGTCATATGAGGAGGTTCTTGAGATTTTATCATATCATGATCTTATGGAATCTCATCATTAGGGGTAACTGTAACTTCCTTCACAGGTTATGCAACTCTAAGAGCTACAGGTTCTTCTTCATATACTTCTTCAAGCTAAAATATACTTGATCTTTTGAGTGTTCCATCTTCATCAAAGGTTACATGTCTATTGATTTCAATATGATGGTAACCTGATATGTAAATTATGAATGCCTTAGAGACCTCACAGTGTCCAACAAATATTCCCTTCTTTCTTGAAGGATCCAACTTAGTTCTATTTTCTTTTGGGATGTGTACAAATACCGGACAACCAAATATTTTGACATAGCTTACTTATGGCTTCTTTCTGGTGAACATTTCTTTTGGATTTTTGAATCCAAGTGCACTGTGGGATAAAAAAAATTGGACATATATTGTTGTTCTTGTTGCTTCAACCCATAAGTGCATTGGAAGATCTTGATCGTGAATCATAGTCTTTGTTGGTTCTATAATTTTTCTATTGTTTCTTTCTGGTACATCATTTTGTTGAGAATTATAGGGAGTGGTGAGATCCCTCTTAATCCCAACATCTCTGCAAAATATTCCAAATTCATTTGAAGTGTACTCTCCTCCATTATCTGACCTGAGTATCTTGATTTTCCTTTCGAAGAGGTTTTCTACCAATGCTTTGAATTCCTTGAACTTTCTAAGTACTTCATCTTTTGATTTCAAGAAATAAACCAAAGTCTTACAAGACTAATCATCAATAAATGATACATAGTATACATACCCTCTTAGAGAGGTTGATGGCATTGGACGGCATACATCTGAGTGGACAAGTTCCAAGATTCATTATGTTTTATTGTTTCTCTTTGGGAAATGGTTCTTTATGTTTCTTCCTTGTGCACATCCCTTGCATTCACCTTCATGATCAACCTTTAATTCTGGAAAACCTGTAACTACCTTGCTTACATATGGTAAGGCTTTGTAGTTGATGTGAGCTAGTCTTATATGCCAAAGTTCACAAGGACTTTCAGTAGATCGATTCAAGGCTACATCTGAGTGACCTTTTAACTTGTACAAACCACCTTCTTTTGTTCCAATAACAACTGCATATTCTATATTTTTCCTTCAGGCCACATAATAACTTCACCATCTATGAATGCAACCCTAGAACCTTTCTTATCTAGGGCTGAGATAGAAAGTAAGTTCTTTGTAAAACCTGGTATGTAGAGTAAATCCTTCATTCTCATCAGAGTTCCTTAATCAAGTTTGTAGGTGGATTATCTCATTCCTTTGATAAGGTACTAATAATCATCTCCAAGTGAAACTTTATGGGGTAAGTCCTTTTCTATAAGGATAGAGGGAATTTCTTTTTGACATGTCATGTGCTTAGAGGCACCACTATCTATGATCCAAGTATCCTCTCCAGGTGTCATTGATCCTGAGAGGAAAAAAAACAAAACATAATCTTCAATTTCTTCTTTATTTAACTTCTTCGGTGGCTCATCATCTTCAGTTGCATGGGCATGATGTCTTTTTTTATTTATCCTCTTGTATTCTACCTTTCTGGCAGGAAAATTCTTACCAATGTGTCCCATGTTATCACAATGATAACATTGATAGGAGGAGAAATCTTTTCCCTTTATTTGACCCTTATGATAATTCTGGAATATCTTTGGAGAGTGAGATTCTTTATGAAAGTGGGTCTTTGAAAATTAGACTTTTTGTTTCCACCTTTAGCATGAGAAGCTAGGGATTGATATTCATATCTTAATAGGAAATCTTCTCGATTGGCCACTCATGCTTCTTCTTGAACACATTCTTCCCATAAATTGTCAAATTTGAGTTTCTTTTTTCTTGCAAAAATAGTTTGGATGAAGGAATCCCAAGGTCTTGTGAGACCATTAATAGTTGTCATTATGAGCTCATCTTCATCTAAGTTGTCTCCAATTGCCTCTAACTGTTCCTTGAATTGAGAAACCCTAGAGAAATAGTCTTGAATTGCTTCTCCTTTTTGCATCTTTGTATTCTTGAGTTGGGTTCTCAAGTTCATCTTCCAGATGATGTTATTTCCTTCATACATTCTAGTTAGGGAATCAAACATATCTTTTGGAGTATTCTTAGAGGACACTTGAGGGATCAAGTGGTCTTTAATAGAATCTACAATTTTTCTCTTGGCCTTAATCATTTCCTTCTTGTACTTTTGTTTGGTTGCATCTTCTTCGAGTTTCGGTACATTTTCTTTTATGAATTTTGCAAGGTCATTCTCTTCAAGAATGAGTCCAATTATGTACTTCCAGGCACGAAAATTTTCCACACCTTCTAACTTGTCAACAAGCTTGGTGCTTGCAAACATCTTGACCTGGAGCTAAGAAAATGACCAGAAAATGAAAGTGCTCAAAAATTGAAACTGAGCTTACCAAGAGATGTGTTGGGCTAAGGAAAGTTTGCTAGAGCTAACTGTTTCAGAAAATTCCAAGTTTTACCCCTTGAAACTTGACCTACGCAATTCTCGAATGGTACTTCTGGTACTCGTTCTGGTTTTATGGTTTTCTAGTACCAATTAAAACTAGGGTTTGAATTTTAGTAGAATCAGACCACTGAAAAGGTTTGCTCAAGTTGCCAAAAGATGCGCTAGGGAAGGGTGCACTTCCCAATATATTTTTTGGTCAAAAAATCATCTTAAGTAGAAAGCCCTATTTTTCTTGTATGACAACAATGATGTCTAGATACCTAGTGAAAGATGCTCTATTAAGTCAAGCTATGATACCATGTTAAGTTTTTACTGTTGTTATTAGGTTATTTCTAAATTACATGAGCATTCAATGCATTTCAAAAACAACAACATAAAGAGGATCACTGAAAGAAACATAACCACAAGGTACGCAACATTTTATCCTGGGAAACCCTCATGGGGGAGAAAACCCAGCAAAAACTTCCTCAATAATAGATTCCCAATACAATGCTAAGACTAAGACCAAAACACTGAGAATAAACCAAGATTGAGCATGCGCCTCTCTTCTCCTTCCTCTTACAACTACAATTGCCTTCAAGATATGCACACTAGATGAGTGAGTGTGAGTGTGTATAAGTGAGGTATCATCCTCTCATATAAATACTAGTTGAGGAGGCGCTAGGGTTATGTCTCTTCACTTAGTGAGGTTGACTTCTCCTAGAAGTGCTTAAAACCACTTTCTAAACACTAGGGACCAACTTTACAAATGCCACCACACATATATGGTTTGACCAATCCACAAAAGGGGATTCGATCTTATACAAGACCCGACATGATCAATCCAGAAAAGGGGATTTGATCTATAAGATAATAACTCAAATATAATTAGAATATTCTTTGAAGTTACAATATTTCAACAGCTTTTTCTCAATCTTGATTATGGTTTCTTTAGGATCCATGTCTTTGTTGCACTATAATATCTCCATATATTTATTTTAGTCCTCCATGTGCCTCCATACTAGGTGTCTCTTTGGTTCCATGTTGATCCATAGTGAGTTTGTTGGCATTCATGCCCTTGCCTTGATCACTATTGTTTTTCCATGTGGCGTGAGTGGTGATATACAACAACCTTAACTATCAGTTCTCTTTCTTTGACTCTTCAACATGTAGTTTTGTAGTTGCGTCTTCATTTTTATTCCCTTCCTTCGGCTTTTCTTTAGGGGATTGTGTAGGCTCTTCTTTTGATTCAAACGTGAGCTCTTCATCTGATGTGTAATGAGGTATTGCAATTTGTTTCCTTGTAAGTGCTTCATATGCCCCCTTGGGCCTTCCTATTATTTAATAAGAGAAATATCCCACAATGTAATTTTATTTTTCTTGTATTGGAACTTCAAAAACTTTTTTTGCACATTAATATTAATTGTACCAAGTGAGTCCATTCAAGGATATGCCAAAACAATATCCACCTCATCCTTATCTATAGCATAAAAAACTGAATACAACATGTATTTTTCCATAGTAATGTATCTTTTCAAGAGGAACTCACTAGTGATCTATTCCTTCAAATTCTGCATAAAAAGTTTCAGAATTCAAGTTGAAGGTCACCATCCTCTTTTACCCTTGAAATAATATGCAAAAATATTACAAAAAAAAATCTTCCATTTTTTGGCCCAAGAAAGAGCTCTAATACCAATTGCTATGTACTCAATAAATCTGAAAATTTAATTTAGAAGAGAAATCCTCAACTTCAACAAGAAACTAAATCATTCACACAAAATAATCAGCACAAGAGAATAGTAGAGAAAACCTTTGAGGTTGGGTAACACCAAATATTATTCCTTAAGGAAGGAAAACACTCAAGCAATGCTTGATACAATAACAATATTCTTTACCATATATCCATTACATTGTTTTTACTTATTTATAATACAATCTACCTTCTAGGAAAATTCTAGTAAGTGGAACCTTCTAGCAAGCATTCTTACATTTATTGTTTTCACACTAGTACATGGGCCTTATTTACTAAAAATGCCCCCCATACCTAACAATATATAGCCACCTACTATTATTATTCCCCTTGGGTTACAACCCTAGGTATACTACAGAGTACATAAGAAGATCCAAGAGAGAGAAGAAGACTAGTACACTCTTCTTGATCACATTTTTTAACAAATATGAACAAGAATGAATGAGAAAGGGAATAATTATCTTCTTCCTCTATATATATGAGAGGTGAGAGAGACCAACAATACATATGTGGGCCAATTCTCTTACAAGCAACTTACAATAATCACATCTAGGCTCAACACTCTAAGGGTACACATGTCAAGATTAAAGGTGATATCATCCACAAGCAAGACTTCAAATGCAAGGGCACTCCACAAAGTCCAATGCTCCTACAAGCCTCTAAAGACTATTAATTCTCCTAAGCCGTGTACTCCATTAGGTCCACTCGTCCCCAAGCCTCCATATAAGGATCCAAACTACTCCATGCTATTTAGAGTCCAATTCCCTCCCTTCATGATGCAAAACACTCCTACTAAGTAGTGCATTCTCCAAGCAAGAAACCATCATCATGTGGCCATCATTTAGAGTGTCACCCAAGCTGAAAAGAGATCCCCAACACCTTAGGGAAGAATGCCAAGCAAGCACCCAATTGATGCAAACCACCGAGTAAACCATTTCCAATTTACAAGTTCATTACGAACCATCTCCCATATACAAGTCCATCTCAAATCACCCAAACATTGATCATAGACCATGAACCCCAAATCTCATGAAGCACCCCCTAACATGGTGTAAGCACACTATGATAACCAAAAACTAACAATATTGCCTTGATGAGATGCATTTTCAAATCGAAAATTGTAAAATGATTTTGAGGTCAGAGAGGATTTGGAATTGAATATGTAGAGGATAAGCTTGGGACACAAAAATTAACAAAAATTCAAATGTTTTAAATGAACCAATGGATTCAAGAGTGCAAGACGCCAGTGATGAAGAATTTAAAGAAAATTTCGAATCAACAACTTTGGAGGTTGCCACTTCTATGATTGGAATGATTATGGGAATCACTAAAGAATTAAAGGATAGAATTCAATGGGTTTGGGTGACACAAGGTTGTATGCAAATGAAAATGATAAAGAGAAAGAGGATGAAGGAGTTGAGCATGATAAAAATTAC
>ML798824.1:159350-175497 GCA_009831015.1 Picea engelmannii
TGATATGACATACTTCTTCTTGAGGTATTCAACCTGGCCTTGAACTTGAGGGTTTGCCTTAGAGGAAACTTAATACAAAAGACATACTTCCCAACTACACCTTTAATGACACAACAATGTAAAGTAATCAGAGGTGGTTGGAGAAAGTTGTCACAAGGATCCTTCTTCGGGAAAACGATGTCCTTACTCCTATCAAGATCTGAGCACAGAGGTGGTTGATAATCTTCTTCATGGAATGAATCCAAGTGCTTAGAGGAGTACTCATCAAAATCCTCAAGGTATGATCGAAAATCATCAGGAGAATATGGGACTAGATCAACCCTGGGTGTTTGGAAAGTATCGGTAATTATATCATTTCCTTGTTGCCACTGGTCAAAATCAAGAGTAACCCGTTATGATAAGAAATGATTCTCAATGTCGTAAATGGGTTCCATATCATAACCAACTACATCCCATTTATGTCTCCCGACATGTATGAACTCGTCAATATTATCAACCATGTCACTATCTGTATTATAACATGAAGGATTTCAAACATTTAAAGGCTCATCTAGCTCCTCTTCACTTTCCAAATCATAAAGTAAAGAGTCATCAAAATTTTGGAAAGGAAAGCAACTCACCGTGTTTATTTCTACTTGTGCAGGAGCTTCGAGGAATTAGGTGTCTTCAACATGCATCATTGTTTCATCCTCATGAGTTGTTCCTACATCTTCAAATGTACAACAAGGAGGATCTACCTTGCCTGAGGATTCCACTTCTTCCTCCTCTGAATCATAAAACAAGGCACTGTCAAGATCCTGAAAAGGAAAATGACCAACCTCATTCTCTTATTCTTGTGTAGGAGGAATAGGTTCATGGATGGCTTCATCAGAGGGAGGAGCACATATCAATACTTCATCATCATGTTTGATATCTTCAGGCTCTCGCTCTTTGACCATATATTCATTATTGTCTTCGGCAGAAGCATGAGCAAATTATTTCCCTTCCTCATGGGATCGGAGAAACTCATTAGGAAGGTTCTCCTCAACCTCATGTTGGTTGATGACGTGTTCCCTTCTTCCAAAGGCATCAAGGGAGAGTAATCTCTCTAGATTAAGGGTATATGGGGTACCATTGGGGTCATCAACCTTGGTCCCCAGAGGGAAGATGTGTTTTTTCTTAGACAAAGAGATATTCTCCTCGATTTACACGACTGTGTTATGAGCTTCATGGAGTGTTTTTGGCCCCTTTTTATTTAGGAGAAACCCTAAATGCACTAAGAGTGCATTGGTATAGAGATACACGAGCCATTTGTCTTCAGGATAATGGCTTCTAGGAATCTAATATAGCAATCCCTCAAACCTACCCTCGAAATACCTGACAGTGTCGTTCTCAGTTTGTTTTACATATTCGAGTCTTTTTAGTAACGTTTGGATATCTTCCAATTTCATAACCCAGATTTTGAGAAAGGTTTCTTCTAATTGGTCCATAGATATGATGCTAGCAACATGGAGATTATCATACCATTTCCTAGCATTTCCATGAAGAGTGGCAAAGAAAAATTTCATTGCCAAATCTTCAGCATCATCACTGATAGGATGGAGTTGAAAGAAAGCCCAAAAATCAACCATGTGATAGTCGACGCTTTCCCCATCACTACAGCGAATCTAGGGAGCCATTTTTAGTACTTCGAGGGCATTTGTCGAGCGCATCCTAGGATTTTACTCATGTCTAAAGGTTGAAGTTTCCCGAGTCCCATTGAGAAGTCATGGTTGGCTTCATCATTAGTGGAGTCACCAAATAATTTTCTTGAAATTATCAAAGAAATAAGAGAGTCTTCCTTAGTGGAGTCGCCAGGCAAGCTTGTAAGATAAAGATTCTTGTGGAAAGGCTTATTGAAGAGTGTCATATTTGGGGAGAATTGACTCAGTGTTCCCTGGCAACGACGCCAAAATGTTATTGCACAATTTGTACTTTGATAGAAGAAAAGGTTAAAGGAGAGCAAATTGGTGTAATGGGAGATTATCCTATCACTGTCACCTCAATAGGATGTCTCTTTCTATTTAGGGTGGTAGGCCCAGGGGAGACGTCCCTGATGACCTGGGGTTTTGAGAAGGAAAAGGGAAAATAGCTAAGTAAAAATGTCGCCTCTCACAAGTCACCATCGATCCAAAATTCCGGTTTAAATAACCAATGAAGAGATAATATATCAGAAGTGTACCTGCCCGAAACAAAGCAATAGGAAAACTATATATATGCAAGAGCACTTGTTGGTTAGCACATCATAAAACCATTGACTTTCTTAAATAAAGCAATTTGTTCAATATGATAAAGTAAACATAAATCTTATAACAACATTTTTTATAGAACAATACTTCTCATAAAATGTCTTAAGACTAGCTTCAAAATGACTAAAAATCATTAACCATTAAAGTCATAACATTAGCATTTGGTAGAAGCACATAAGACAGTATAATTCATCCTTTATAATTTCTTTATGAGCTTTTAATGTTGCATTTAATGGTTGTAACTTACTTTAGTAACAACAGCAAATAGGTTAGTAGGTCAAGTTATTCTAGGGTTAGAAAGTGTTAGTCGGTTGTTCAAATGATAGGTTTTGAAGGTTGTGTTGATCAAATACTCAATGGAGGACTTAGACTAGTGTTTTATTAGGGAAAAATGGAGTCAATAAAGTGGTTGCAAATGTTGAAGAAGCAGGATGATAACAGGAGAGCCAAAGACAAGAGGGGTTGATGAATGAAGTGTTGATAAGCCAAGGCTTCAACTACCAAACCCTGGGGAAAAATGATTACTAAGGTGTAGGTAACCCTAGGCCTTAGTAGATTTTCCTCCCTCTTTAACTCAAAGATGAAGCAAGTGACAGCTAATATGAAGCAATAAGTGTTAGGGTGTTGCAATGGTGAGGCCCTTAGCAATGGCTTCAAGAAAAACGGTTCCTTGGCACAATTTAGTATGTGGATAGCAATTGAGATAAGGACAATAACATGTGTTGAATCTCCTAGGGTTTTAAGCTAGCAATTTCATAATCTTTAGCAAAATGCAAAGTAAAGATATTATAACCATTCAAAAGAAAGAAGAATTGTAGAATTTTACTTGCATTCACCAAGAATAATCTAGCATATCACCAAGTTGTAGACTTTCCACCAAGAAAATGACCAAATACACCAAGATTGGCCTTCCTTGAACAACTGCGAACTAAATTTCAGTCACAAAACCCTAAATAGGGTGCAAATTTCAAACCTCACAAGTGTGAGTGAAAGATCCCCCAAAACAAGAGGTAATTTTCTCTTATTTATACAATATTAAAGACCAAAATTAGGTCAAAAAGGCTGACATGGCCAGTTACAAATAATATTCAGTTTTTACATTAAATGTCACAAATAAACCCTAAAACAAGTTGCTAAGGTAACGTCATGCCCTTTTAGGGTGACGTTAGGCCCTTTTTGGGCAACGTTGGCCTCCTGGAGAAAAAGGTTGGGCCTTCTTAGAGCTCAGGAACCTGCCACACGTGCCACTTGGCACACAACTGGCTCCAAAACATCCCAAAACGTTGGATGACATCATGGGTGACCTGGGTGATGCCATGGGCCTTCCAAGGCCTACATCATGATGGAAAGGGAACAACCCCCCTAGGTCTAGACCTCTCAGGATTCCCCTAGTGAAACGTCCTCCTCTCTCTCTAGTTCAATCCTCTGATCTGTCTCTGCCCCCCGCTGGGGTCTCAGCATACATCTGGTGGGCTTTTAGCCCCATGGAGGTCCAAACTAATCATATCTCAATGTGTACCTATCCATCGGGATACCTTTCCATCGAGTGTGGCCTTGCAACATCAACAGATACGTCCTCCATGGGCTCATAAGTCACAGGGATCATAGCAATGTCAATCACATCTAATAACCAAGTTATTAAACATGTGCATAAAACCCCTTTTACCCGGACAAGTGCTCAAAGAAATTATACTAATCTACAAGCCAAGTTTTGGAGGGAACACTAGGACGTCCTATTGGGTTAATGTTCATTGGATGTGGGATGTTTCCAGGGGAAGTCAATCTGGGCCATGTGAATGGATGACGTGGTAAGGGATGTTTGGGCAAGGGGTGCATTGAATGCAGGGAAATGTATGGCTTACTTGTGGGTGTCTCGCAAGAGGGTGAGTTGCACCTGTCATGGATGAAAATGTTTCCAAGCCCATTCATGCCTTTTATCTTTATTCTCATTGATTTTTCTTTCAAGAGGCTAGTTAGGGGACACTACCCTGGCGTGGTGACCAGTGGTGGCAATGTTACCCACAAGCATTTCACGAAAATGGGAAGGTTGGTTCGTTATGAGACCCCCTATCTCTTAGCTATGCCACCAAGAGCCACTACTCGGACGTGGTGACCAGTTGTGGGTAGTTTCATACCGCTACATGCCCATGGAATTAATAGGTTGGCTCCTGATGAGACCCCCTATCCTCTAACTAGGTCTTGTTTTATTATTTTTTATGGATCCTCTGTTTCTTGCTGAGAAGTTTTTTATTGTTTTCTCAGGGATCCTTGGGCAAAGCATCTCAAGGTTTCTTTCTTTTGGCTTTTATCTTTTGCCAGCTACTTTTACCCTCTCGGCCTTTAGCCCCTTATTCCCACAAGGTAAGGTACAACCCTTAGATATTTGGCCAACCTAATGCCTGGACTAGTGTAATGGGATATATAAGCGAGAAAAAGATGAAAAGTGGTAAGTATTGTGGGAGCAGACGATGGCCTTTCATGAATCCCCCTAGTGGCAACTCAAACCCTATGGGTATCAGCTTACTAGAGCATCATGTTATTCCCCCAGGGTGGTCAAGTGGAAAAGCATAAGATCCAAGCACACGTTAAAAACAAAAATAATTAAGTGCACATATTCAAAGGTTTTGAGGATCAGAGTGACACATACCATGATACCCGGACTCATTACCTCATGGAGCAAGATCCATCTCTGTTGTAGGACTAGGCCGAGGTGATGGATGTTGTTGTTCCTGACAAAGTGGAGGCATTGAAAAATGAAAGGATGGGCCCTCTAGGGCCATGCTCAAGTCGATCTGGCTCTCAGTTCTCCATGTCTAGGACCTGTGGGCCTCGAGTCATAATCTCCTTAGTTATCCCTAGGTTGGGGGATAACAGGTCCCACTTTGAAATATAAGTTTATTCCTCTATATTAAAAAGGCTTAGTTTTATAAGCAGTGGTTTTAGAGTTTTCTGCTAATGGCGAAAGTGCAGAGTTCTAAGTTTGAGGTTGAAAAATTCAACGGTAAGAATAGCTTTGCACTATGGAAGCTTAAGATGCAGGATTGCAAAAAGAATTGGCTAGAAAGACAAAGAAACCGACAAGTATGACAGACGAGGACTGGGAGGATCTGGATGCAAGAGCTCTCGGTACTATTTGTATGTGTCTGACAGATGAGGTGTTGTTTAACATCACTGAAGAGAAGAGAACAAGAGGCTTGTGGACCAAACTGGAGAGTCTGCATATGACAAAGAACTTGTCAAACAGAATCTTCTTGAAGAGGCAGTTGTACAACTTGCGGATGAAACAAGGTACGAAAATTGTTGATCACTTGAATGTTTTCAATACTCTGATTTGTCAATTAACTATTATGGAAGTAAAGTTTGAAGATGAGGACAAGGCGGCTATGCTACTGTGTTTGTTGCCCGAGTCTTGGGATCATTTGGTCACAACTATGTGGTTTAACACAACAGATGCCATTGATTATGACATTGTTGTGGGAGCTCTGTTGTCTAAGGATATGAGGAGAAGATCCAGTAAGAAAACCTCAACAGCAGAAGTAATGTTGGTCAAAGGTCGATCTACAGAAGGAGGGAAAAATAAAAAAGGTATAGCCAGGTCTAAGTCAAAAGACAGTAAGGGTAAGGAAAAATGTTGGTTTTGTGGAAAATTTGGGTATCTTAAGAATGATTGTTGGAAAAGACAACAACCATCCAAAGAGGACTCCACAAAAGAAGCAAATCTAGCTACAGGTATGGTTGATGAAGTTTTGTTTGTCTATTGTGTCTCACCATTTGTGTTCAAATAGAAGGTACAGGGCGATGATGGTTGAGTCACCGTGAAATAATAAATAAAAAAATATTGTATTTACTTTGGAGTTAATTATTGATTGCATGTAAATGTGCATATGTTCGTAAGACCTGGATAGGCATGCGTACCCCTGGTTTATTAGGTCACCTATGAAAAGTCTAGACGTAGATTTAGGTAGATTGAATATGTGGGGGGGGGAATGTATGTTGAGTTAGCCTTAACTCGGTGAAAGAGTTAATGAGTTAAATATGTTTTTTAGGTCAAAGCAAGTGTTTTTTCGGGTCCATGTGTTTTGGGTATCTCGTGTTATTGTGTCAATGGGTTCGCATGTAATGAAGCCGATAAAAGGCTTGGTGAACTCCATTGTAAATGGGCCTGGAGGTAAACTGTGAAGGCTTACTTCGCTGGTTTGGTGGAATTTGATCAAGGTTTTTCGAATGCAAAGTTCAAGGTGGAGTAGTGTGACTAGTTTAGAAAAGTGGGTCTGTAAAAAGGTTGATGTGTTGGTGTAAGGTAGATAGAGAGGTAGTGGGGGGGGCCAAAGGGCTCATAGTGATAATAGTGGAGGTCATTCAATGTAAGGTGGACTAGGTCCACTATATTATTAAATAAGGCCCACTACGGTAGTTAGATATAATAAATGGGTAATTAGATATAATAAATGTAAGAGGACTTCTTAGAAGGTTCTACTTCTAGAATATTCATCCTCTAGAATATTCTTAGGTGATGGTAGCACTATATAAAGGGATTCAAACAATGTAATGAGACATGAATAGAAGTATTGTATTTGGAGCGGTAGCTCAATAGGAGAATGCCCCCTCGAAGAGGCAAATGAACAGAAGAGGATCCCTTCCATAATAGGATCTATTGTACGGTGTTGCCCTACCTCAAGGGTTTGATATAATAAAGTTGTGATTTTCTATATTGTTCTGATACCACTTGTTAAGAACCTGAATAGATCTACAAATATAATCACCACAAATACTGAATACACAATAGATCCACAAGCAAGATAGAAGAAACCACACTTTATATACAATGGATCTTATTATGGAAGGGATCCTCTCATGTTCACTTGCCTCTTCGAGGGGGCAACGTCTTAATGAGCTTCAGCTCCAAATACAATAATTCTCTTCATGTCTCATTACATTGTTTGAATCCATTTATATAGTGCTACCATCACCTAAGAATATTCTAGAGGAGGAATCTTCTAGAAGTAGAACCTTCTAAGAAGTCCTCTTACATTTATTATATCTAATTACTCATTTATTATATCTAACTACCATACTGGGCCTTATTTAATAATATAGTGGACCCAGTCCACCTTACATTGAATGACCTTCATTATTATCACTATGGGCCCTCTGGGCCCCCCCACTACCTCTCTAGCTACCTTACATTCCATCCCCCTTATGAAAGCATTGTCCTCAACGCTTGATGTACAACCATATACCAGGGTCACATGGATAATTATGGACCATAATGTTGAAAAAGACTGAATAACCAAGGTCCCATGTAGAAGGAAAATCCACCATGCTGAAATAGTCCAACCACCATTGTAAGCCCGGGTCTCATGTCCAAGTGCTCATGTGAACTCCCCGTGGAAGATTTTGAAACCCAATATCCAACTCCAAATGATGCTCCAAAGACTGACACCTATCATGTGGATCCAAATAAAAAGATGCATCCACATATTAGAAAAGGGTCGTAGTAGAATCTAGAAGGAATAATATCATTGTAGAATATGCAGACTGAATGCTAGTAACTAGCTCCTGATGTGGAACATTGATGTTCTCTACAGAAGGTAGAGTAGAGTCATCAAATAAAATATGGAAGTGATTGTCATCCCAGAAATGACAACTATCCATATACCAATCATCACAATCATCTTCAAAATCATACCAAACATATATTTCTTCATTATATTCATCCCTGATGATGTCTGCCATAAGAAATCTCTCATGCATGTTATCCAATGAACTACGAAGAATATTATTGAGGTCATCTGCAAGGTCATGAAATTTGTCATGCAATGTGTCACACAATGTGTCATATAATTGAGATTTGAATGCTTCAAGAATTTCTTTGATGTTTTGAGAAGAAATAGCCCTCTGAGCACCCTATGAACCCTTCGGTCCCGCAGCCGTCACGGAAAAACCCAAAAAAATAGAACAATAAGTTACAACAGAAAATCGCATTTTTTTCTGAAAAAAAAACCCTAAAAACTGTTGAATTTAAAATGCTCATAACTTCACTTCTCGGACTCCGTTTCGACTGATTTTTTTTTAAATTGAGTGAAATTGTGAGAGGAACTCAGATCTGTAATTTGTTTGAGAAAATTCGGCCTCTAGCTGCTACAAAAATAAAAACAAATCGCGCCGCCTTCTACGGAAAAAACCCTGAAAATTTGCAGATTTTAAAACTTCAATATCTTGATTTCTCGGACTCTGTTTCAGACGATTTTTTTTTCAAATTGGGTTTTTTTCTAAGAGGAACTCAGATCTACAATCATTTTCTGCAAATTTTTCACTAAAATATACCAAAAACTTCGAGAATGTCGCGCCCTCTTTTTTCTGCTCCGAAAATAAATCTGCAAAAATAAAAAATATTTGTCCACAATGTTTGCCCAAGGAAAGTGTTCTGGTACCAATTGTTAAGAACTTGATACTGAATACAAAAGCACCACAAGAGATATAGAAAAACAATATAGAAAAACACAACTTTATTATTACCAAACCCTTCAGGTAGGGAAATACCATACAATGGATCATATTATGGAAGGGATCCTCTCCTGTTCACTTGCCTCTTCGAGGGGGCATCCTCCTTATGAGCTTCAGCTCTAAAATACAATACTTATATTAATGTCTCATTACATTGCTTGAACCCCTTTATATAATGTTACTATCACTTTAGAACATTCTAGAGGAGGAATCTTCTAGAAGTAAAACCTTCTAAGAAGTTCTCTTACATTTATTATATCTAATTACTCATTTATTATATCTAACTACCATAATGGGTCTTATTTAATAATATAGTGGACCTAGTCCACCTTATATTGAATGACCTCCACTATCATCACTATGGGCCCTCTGGGCCCTCCTACTACCTCTCTAGCTACCTTACTGTTGGCAGGTCAATCAAGTGTTTGAGAATATATGATGAAGGTTGTTGAGAAAAAGATATGAAATGATCTTACTCAAGCATTTTTAGATCTTGCTTCGCTAAAGCAAGATAGACAGGAATATCACCCTATGTTTATAGCCTCAAAAATTGTTTCATAATCCACAAATAATTGGTTACAAAGGCTTCGGATGATTTTTTTTTATAAATAAAAGATCACTAAAAAACTCAATATTTATGTAATTTTTTAAATATAATAGATGCAAAATTAAATGTAGAGATGGAAGCAAAAATACCAAGTCAATAATTAACACATATGAGACAGAAAGCAATCATTTATTTCATTCCAATTAATCAAAAGAATCGTTCTCTTTACAAAATTCCCTTAGGAAGTTTGGACCAAAGTCAAACTTAGATGTCCTCGATGAAAACCATACAAAAGGACTTTTGACAGAAAGTAAAAAAAACTGAACTTTAAAAGCTGGATCAGCTTGCCACAAATTGTTGTCCACTTGACTCTACACAATATCATTTATGAGTAATAAAATTTAATTCACAAACAAACAAGTCTACACAGACAAGTGTACAGAGACTATCAAAGATAGATTAACACCTCTGAAAAACAAATGTCTGGATGATGTAATTCAACCTTGAATCTTGTTGTCTACAATAGGACCATGTTGTCATAAAAGAAAATTAGGCTTTCAATGAATTAAAGAATGAATGAAGACTAAATTATCTCAAATAAAACTCAAGGGCAGACCTTAGTATGTTTTCTCCTTCTATTATCATCGTGTTCCTCCTCCTCTTTTTGTCTTTAAGCAATCAGAAATAGTTAAACTACCTCTTTTAGTTAAATTTACTAAAACTCAACTAACTTTTAGTTTAGGGAGAAAAATAATAAAATAATAATAAGGGTTTTTAATAAATAATAACTAGTAGGTAGAACCCTTTGTGACTATTTTTAGTTCATTAACAAACATAAACACAATTAGTTAATCAATCAAACACATCTCTCAAACGCATCCCTCCTTAACAAACATAAACACAACTAGTTAATCAATCAAACACATCCCTCCTTGTGGCTCTCATCATCACTCTCATAATTTTAAAAATTAATATCAATGATATTTGAAACCATATCCAAAAAATATAATAACTAACATATTCAAAAATAGTGTGTTGTCCAAAAACTTCAACAGTCAACTATTCTCAACAACCAATAAATAAAAATACTCAAAAACCATATTTTCCACTTTGGGAGGCAATTTTCCCGTTGTTGCTATTGTCTCCCTTTGATTTCTTTGAATTTGTCTTAGGCTGTGTGGAGTCATTAGGTCTGATCTCACTGATAACATGAGAGCAATCATCTTTCAAGTGAATCTGGGATGAAATGGATTTGGCAGAGCCACTTGAGGGAGAGGAGGGGGCAGCAATAGCTTTTCCTTTATCAGGTGCATGGTGGGCTTCGGTTTTTAATCTCTTGTTTGCATGGGAAAACTGTATTGGTGAGTGTACTAGGGCAGTTTGGACAATTGGGTTAACTGGTGGAGGAGGAGGAGGTAGAGACAAATTGGGTCAGCCACGATGTTGGGAGACTGTCGGGTGGACAATCTCTTGTCATCTATCATTTTCAGGGACTTCAAGTTGTAACGAGACATGAGGGGGAACTGGGATACCAAGGACATGTGGGGGTTGGAAAGGAGGTCTTTCTAGCCTAGGTTGGACCACCCCTTTTCCAATCTAGTTGAGAAATCCAGCTTGGAATAGTTGGTTCAACTCTTGTGGATATGCATCAAAATGTATTGAAAACCTTGGCCTGCTAGGGCCCCTATTCCAATTTCTTC
Organism: Picea engelmannii; assembly: GCA_009831015.1. Classification (NCBI taxonomy): domain Eukaryota; kingdom Viridiplantae; phylum Streptophyta; class Pinopsida; order Pinales; family Pinaceae; genus Picea; species Picea engelmannii. Next base: position 170,372 of record ML798824.1, read on the forward strand.
TTCCCCTGTTATTACGGCCATGGCTTCCTCTGCTGAAGAAACTCATTCATGTATGCATTATTTGTTAGCAACAAGTTTCTTCAACAAACCATACATGACATCTCTTTAAATATGAAACAAAATTTGGCTCAGCAACACATTAGACTCATGTAATCCAATCCATAAAAATCGTTTAATACTTGTCAATGAGCATGGGATGAATAAGGGTTCTAGGATATATGAGGGATTGTATTGAGCGAAAAGTGGTAAAATGAAGAGGGGTAGATCATAATTACTGCTCAACAAATCATCAAACAATCAATTGTGTTGTAATAACAAAACATATCAACTATAACTCATCTTTGTGCCATCCTTCAATTGCTATAATACAGAGTTTACATTTAACTATAATTTAATTTTAAGAACAGTGCACGAATAGTGAATCTCGAAATATGGGTGATTTGTAATGTGCGGAAAAGTGAGAGAATGGCAGGGAAATAACGAATATTGTTCATAAAACAAATCAAGTAATCAATAAACATAACTCTGTACTAAACTCAAAAATATACCAACACCATATCAATAATTATTGTGTATCAAACTATTCATTGTTCCAGCATTTAAATTTCTCAAAACTTCTCAATTTAGAACAGTCTGTGCAATCATACTCATAATCGAAACAACTTTCCATTCAACGGTCCTGTTAAGAAAATGCTTAGTCTTTAATTTCTTTTCTTTCCTTTTAAGAATTTAAAGGAAACACACGACAACATTGCTCCACCTCTATCCCACAATGCATTACTATAAAAATATCATACACTGTCTATCAATTTACAATCGACCAATTAAAGCATATGCCCAGGTCCCTATCCAAATCGAATCGACTTCCAAAACATGTATGATTACATACAATCTTCATCATATCAACCAATAAGTTTTTGCAACGGAACCACAGTCAACATAAAACTTTGAACCTCATCATTATCGATGTAACCATTTCCAATATGCACGAGGATTCAATAATATATGCACAGTGAACATAACGAAATACAAACAGTCGCCATTTCCATAATTATCTATAACCCTGATCGAGCCTAGTGAAACACACAAGAGTCTCCAATTTACAATTAAGACCATGATGTAAGAACACGGTGATTGAAAGTATAACGAAAAAGAGGCAGCCCTTGACTGCATATTATTACTCATTCCCAATCACAACCTTTCAACCAATTTAATCATAAAAAGACGAGATAGGGACTCAATGAAAACTTTCATAACCACTCCACTTGATAAACCAATCTTTGACAACCAAGAAGATGCCCGAAGGGAGCCAAACAGTTGGGTCTTTAAAATCGAGCTCTGTCATAACAAATACAAGGAGACAATCAAGAGTGCACTCATTCATCAATAACACGGAGAATTGGAGGTCCTTAGAGACGTATCAACCATAGGAAAAACTCTTTCAATACAGACACAGTAGTAAGCCACAAGGTCTCCTTATAACTCCCAGTCTGGGCAATGGAACAACAATTAGCCACAGAGGAAGACAGTGATGGGTAGGGTAGAAGAGGTCGTTACACAATGTGTTTTACGTCTACAGAGGAGAGGTGAATGTCAGTTGAACTGTGACTATTACCAAGAACATACAGAGATATAACCTCTGTCTATTTTCTTAAGAGCCGAACCATTTGACCACAATACCAATGAGGATCCATAACATCAAGGCATAACTCATAACACTCCATAACCATACAATATATATCAACATTATGGCCACCCTAATACCAATTCTCGTGATACTTTGGTGCCAATAAACTGAGCCCACGACCATGAATCTGGTATAAAAAATACACAGCAACCAACTAGCAATTTGAATGCGACGGGATAGGGTTATACTCATCACTGTGAGAAAGCAATCGACAAGAATACACATAGCGAAACCCTCCACCATTTTAACACGGAGCATTATATAACCAATCCACTTATTATCCACAGAGACCCATCACGATTTTAACCAACAGAGCAACGAGCTAATGCACAACTTAAACAAAAAACAAATTCTTTTGCTTGCAATCCGAACAATTACACAATCATTCCAGAGAGAAAAATCACGAGTTGCAATTCTCAGGAAAACACAAACCGAAGCATTACTGAGCCATTGTTTGTTCATACACAGAGCGTAATTCATGGATGGGGTGAAAAAGAACCATACCTGTAACAGAGAGCTTAAAAGGGCAAGCAAGCCGAGCGTTTTCTTCCCAAGCTTGAAATGTGAAGCTTAATCACCAACAAACTAAAATGCAACAAAGAATAATACTAGGGTGACGACCTGATGGGGGGAATATGGAGTGGCACGCATTTACTGCACGTCGCTTCCATCTCCTATCCTATTCAATTTTGAAGTACAAGACAGCCAATATTCACCCATGCATTAAACCATGTAATCAATTTCCAAATCATTGAGATCTGTGACGATATTCCTTGCCCAATGTGCCACCCAAATCATTCACATGTTAACCTTTGCCACGCTCTTATGCCATACCATATGTATTGCAATATTATATGCGCCCAAAATAATCAAATGAAAATCGCATAGCCACTAACCAACCATAGAATAGTTAGGACTAACACTAGCATCTTTTACCTTTTCATTGCATATAATCCTTAACATAACTCAATCATAGATCCTTTCCTTTTATGATTTTTCTCATAAGTTTATTTTCTTTGTTTTGGTTATGTTATTACTAACATGTTTCTTATGTGTATGTGGTCAGGTAGTAGATCACGATGATTTGTGGCGTGATTAAATCATAGCAACTGTAAATATATGTCCATCATAACATAAAAATAATGCTTTGAATTGCAGAAACATCCCATAAAATGCAGCGTCCACCTATCACTATGTCAAAATGAAACCAAGATTGCATTGTCAACCATACAGGACTGTGTAAGCAGCGTTGAAACAGCAACAGAAATTGTGTGATATGACTATCTTCGAACCTCCAATCTACAAGGGGCTCCCACCTACTAATATTATATTATTAGCATAGCGTAAATAATAGGGCTTTAGCAATACTTTGCGGGCAAAATTCCTCGTTGCGATTTTAATCGTCAACAAAGGTAAAATTCAAATCCATGGAACTTAGAAAGTATATAGACATGTTCAGTAATGCCAAGTTGCAACAATAGTTGTGGACATAAGCAATTGTTCTATCTGGTAACTCGGTCACCATCGGTTGCAAAAGACAGGAAGATTCAGGAAGAGGTATGAACAAGTCATCTGGTAATTACTCAAATGTGAAATTATTTGGTTGTGATGTTTATGTTTTTTATCAGCAGTCTAAGTAGGACCTAGATCAAACATGTAGATCTTTGATATGGTGACAATGTTAAAGGGTGCAGATTATGGGATCCTACTACCCACATAATCATCATGGGCAAAGATGCAGTGTTTGATGTATCTCCTTTTATAAAATCAAACATAGTAAAATATGAAAGGTTCAAAACATGGCTGGAAGCATAAAGGTATTTGGAAGGTATTGATTTCCATGAAAGTTTCTCACCAGTTGTTAAAAGCTTGTTTCTATTCATGTTGTGTTAGCACTGGATGTTAAAACGGTTTTACATGGAGTTTTTTGGATAAGGGGATGTATATGGAACAACCAGAAAGATTAGTTCAGAATCGCAATAGAAGGTTTGTTTCTAAACTCAAAAATCATTGTATGGCCTGAAGCATGCTAGGCAAATGGTACAAGATGTTTGATTCCTTCATGGTGAGCCAAATTTTACAAGGAGTATAACCATTGTGTTTATGGTATATTCATTATCTTGGTGTTATATGTTATGCTTGTTGCAAGGATAAGCATAGTTGAGATCAACAAGTTAGCTCAGTGGGTTAGGATGTTCGTTATGAATGATCTGGGAGCAGCAATATAAATCTTGGGCATGGAAATACACAGAGACAGGAAATATGGTAAGTTTGGTTATCACAAAAAAAGTATGTGGTGAAGACACTTCGGAAATTTAGTATGAATAATGTGAAACTGGTAAAATCCCTTTGGCTTTCCATTGTAAATTTTCCTAAGGTTTATGTCCTAATTGATGAAGAAGAAAAGGGTTATATGTCTCTAGTATTATATGCTAGTAGGAAGTTTGATGATTGCGATGGGAAAATGGCCATCATTTCACATGCAGTTGGTGTTGTCAGTAGACAAACGGAAAAACCAGGTCATGAGCATGGAAATGGGTGCTTCAAACACAAAAGCACAAGTATCACCTACAGTGGTTGCAGTGATTTGGTTTTGTTGGTAAATATGTAACAGATAGCGAACAGGCAGTGTATATTTGTCATTGATGGCAAGTACAGTTGTGGTTGTAGTGATGGCTTGAGTACAACAGCAATGAATAGCAGCGCAGCCATAATCGGGAGGAGAAGAGTCAGTGACCGTTGGATCCCATTCAAATTCCCCGAAAGAACGAGAGTCGTTAGATTTGGTGCAAGGTCACCGACAGTCGTCGGATCTGCGGAAGTTGCATGGAGGATAAGTCCCCGTGAACAAGAGGAGAGAAGTCCCGACAGGCATCGGGATATCGGCCATCGGGAAATCGAAGTTCTCGAGGCCATGTGCATTAGGACAGCAGCAGTCGTGAAATCCCGACGGGATCTGGACCGTCCATTCGTGTGGACGCGTGGCAGCGATAGAGCGCCAAGCGCCACCGAGAGAAGTTCGACATGAGGCTTCATCGGAGAATCGGGGATCGGGACTTTGAAATGTTCAATTCACTTGACAACAAGAACCCCGAAATCGCGATATGCGATTTCGCGATTTAATCGCAGCCGTTAAAGTAAGAATGAGATCTAGACCGTTGATTTTCTTCATCGGAGAATCGGGGATCGGGACTTTGAAATGTCCAATTCACTTGACATCAAGAACCCCAAAATCGCGAAATGCGATTTCGCGATTTAATCGCAGTCGTTGAATCCAGAATGAATCTAGACCGTAGATCCTAGCCCTTGTCGGAGTTTCGAGGATCGAGACTTTGAAATGTCAAGAACACACTGCAACAGAAACTCCGAAATCACGAAACGCGATATTGCGATTCAATCGCAACCGTTGAGTCAAGATCGCACCTGGACCGTTGATCAA
>ML798825.1:30353-46474 GCA_009831015.1 Picea engelmannii
GTTATGCTGGTCTCCCGGCGGCGTCCGAACATGGGAAAGCCCTCCAACCTCATGCATTCTCTGAGCCCCGTTGTGGCCCTGTTCAAACGCTCTGATGTCATTCATGTGACGACGTCCGGGTTGCCTAATTCCCAGGAGACCACTGTGATTGCTCTCCGTAAGCGGGCTTCAGGCGTCTCTGTCTCTAAGCCGTTGGGATTGATTAAGGAGTATCCTCGCTCTAAGCAGAACAGAAGCTTAACTAAACTGGCAGAGCCCCTGACAATGAATCACAGCAATGCTATTTACTTGCCCATAGTGAAAGACATCAGCGACCGTAAACGCCATATCTATGTGGAAATTGGGGGTAACAGTCAGAGTAAAGTTAACAACACTGTCAATGCAGATGCAGGGTGGTTCTTGGCTTCTTATCCAAAGCAGAACCAGACATTTGATACTTATGCCCTCAATTCTCATGCCAATATGAGTGGATCCGAGTCTCTGCCACGGAGATCTCTGAACTCAATAAAGCAGGTAGTGGGTGATAATGGCAGCATCAGAAGCAAAGAGCGGTTCGACATTGAAGGATGGCTGAGTGAAATGAGTGTTAGCGATGAGGATTTTGTGGTTGTGAAAATGGGATTCGAATATGTGACCAGAGCGATGATTAACAAGAGAGGAACAGGATTCATGCGTCTCGTTGACGAGCTCTTCGTGCAGTGTTCTTCGGAATTATCTGAAAACGTTCATGTGGAATGTCTGCAGTTTCTTCAGACTCTCAGAGATAATGGTGTCTTCGTCCATCGATGGTGAGGCATTGCAGGTAATCGCTATTTCTATGAGTAGATATAACAGAATGTTATGTCGTAATAGAATAAAATAAAATGATTGTTCTGGACTTGGCGGTCGCTGATCAATCAAACTTACTGGGTGTACATGTGTAATGAGTAAGCAGCTCCATGCGCGGAGCAATAAGCATCCCGGGCATTAAATGCTCCGTATCCTAGAGTGTCTGTCGTTGGAATCAAAGTTATTTTCGATCCAATTGCACACACTCCAGGATACAGAGCAGCTCTGTAACCAGGTACATAGTATTCACGGCTATGTGTATACACTATGAACATATACACTACGAGTAATTTCGTAATTTATGAAATATGGTTAATACATTAATATATTATTATTATCTCTAAGGTAATATATGGGAAGAGCTTTTGTGGAATATTTGTGTCCACTGGTTGAGATAGGTTTTGGAAAATGAGAACGCTGAAATAATTTGAAAGGAATTTTTATATTAATGTTGTTAATTGGAATCATAAAAATATTACAATTAAAATAATGATATTTAAGGTTGGTTCATTATCTTGATGAAGATTTCTTACAATAATTTTCAAATTCATGAAAAGGTTATACATCTTGAAAAGAAAATGTGTTATATTTTTTTTCACATAGAATCAAGTGTATTTCCACTTTACAAAAAAAATCAGTTTGATCATGATATTTTCAAAAAATTCTCCTATTCTAATTTTTGTTCAAACAAAAAAACTGTGCTAGTACCATATGGACTCTATTGACACTTGTCATATAGAATTACAAAACATATTCATATTGGGTATACATTGAAAAAAGTAATCTTCCTTTGTCATCTTTTGGCTACTATATATCTTCATTGTATAACTACATTAGAAAATCTTGAAGTTTCTTGTATTCACCACTTCCTCTTTGTAGAATTCTTCATAATAACACTATCCCAATGTGCTGCCCACAACTTTCTTGGAGAGTTTGTCAGCTTGTGAATTGGATTCTTTGTGGATGTCTATGAACTGAATTCCATCAAAACTAGCTTTAAGTCTTTTAATTTGCTCTTTCCAACTGTGAAGATATAACAGATTCAGATTTGTGATTCCATTAATCCAATCAATAGTGACCCCACAGTCCCAAGAGTTCACCCTTCATGTTGTTTCCCTTCCCTCCTGCAAAGTATGCTTTATAAACATGGTGAGCATTTATTTTTATGAAGATGCTAGCTCCACAAATGTCATTAACCGCCGCTCCATAAAATAAACCAATTGGACTCATAAAAAAAAACCGGATTTAGTAAATAATCCATGTTTTCACTCTTACCTTTGTTTTTGTAATCATGGATGTCAAGTAGTATGTTGAATATGATTTTGTCATCCTCTCTTTTCCAATTTTCAAATAACACTTTATTTCTATATTTCCAAATTCTCGAGCTAACCACGAAAGGGATGTATTTCAAATCTACCATTGGAATAGGTGTTTTTCTATGGTAGTTGCTTTTAAGATTCCTTTCCAAATATTTTTTGTAATTTCACAGTGGATTAATAAATGTTCAGTTGTCTCATCATCTTGTAGGCATAATGAACATACAACAAGGCCTATTCCTCCCCTTTTCTTGTAATTTGCACCGGTTAAAATCCTATCTATTAAACTTAGCCACATGAAGCATATGACTTTGCTTGGAATATTAATTTTCCATATTGGATTATACCACCATTTGAGATCCCCAGAATGCGAAGTAAAATAAATACATTGATAAGCTGATTTTGCTGTGACAGTTTCGACTGCCCTGTTCCAAGACCACATCAGTTGGTCACTTGATTGATTAAGGGTGATTCTGTTACTTTTTAAACATGTAGTAAAATTTTCCCATTCCAATGACAGATCTTCGGATAAGTTTAGATGGTTTGAATTTATCCAATGCTGAGAATTGTCGGCTATATTAGGTACAACAACTTGTGCTAAGGAATAAATACCATTTTTATTGAGATTCTGAATAAGGGAATCCGATAACTTGTAATTAGTGTTATCACCAATGAAGGGATCCTTGCCAATCATGACATGTTTACCTTTCCCAATCTGTCAGGCTAGCCATTGATTTATGAGATGTATAGAATTCATAAAGTTTTTCCAGAAGTTGGATGTTGTAGGATACTTGAAAACGCCTTTTCTTATCCAAGAAATCAAGTCTACACCCTTTAAATATTTTCCTCTAAGAATTTGACTTCATAAACAATTTCCAGATATCCCCCTCCAACAGGATTTTGCAGCTAATGACTTGGCAAACCAATAAATATTCTTTATACCCCAACCCCATAATTCCTTGGGGGAAGCAATGGATTTCCACTTGGATAGATGAAATCCCGTAGTTTTATTTGCTCCTCTCCAAAGAAAATTTGCCATAAGTTGTTGGATTTTGTGGATGATAGTGATGCAAACTTTTGCTAAACTGAACCAATACACTGGAATATTCTGAAGAACAACTTTTACTAGCACCAATCTTCCACCTAGAGAGAGACACCGTGAAGTCCAACAATTTATCCTTTTATCAACTTTCTCTATCATCCATTGCCAGTCCACTAATCTATATCCATTAGGTTTTAAGAAAAAACCTAAGTGTTTCATACCTTCCTCCAGGTTAATAATCGATATGTTGAAAGCTTCGGTTAAACTTTGTTTGATGTAGGACTCAACATTTTGTGCTAAAAAAACCGATTTGTGACAGTTCACCTCCATACCTGAAGTTGTACAAAATATGGTCATAATTTATTTAAAAACCAACCAATCCTTTAAATCCCCCCTTCCCAGGATTAAGACATCATCTACAAAGAGTAGATGTGACACAAAGTTGGAGGAGGCAACTTTGAGTCCATGAAATGTACCTTTTTCAACTGCATCCTTCATAAGCCTACTGAGGCATTCCACAACCAATAGAAATAAAAGTGGAGAGAGGGGGCATCCTTGCCTTAAACCACAATGACTACTAAATAAATCTATAGGGGAACCATTGATTAATACTACCATATTTACACTGGAAACACATGCCATTATCCATTGTGTGATCTCCCATCTTAATCCAATCTTGACTAGTAACAGTCGAAGAAAATTCCAACTTACCTTATCGTAATCTTTTTTCAAATCCAATTTAAGGATAATGGTGTTAAGTTTCTTTTTTTTGGCTGAATGTAAACATTCCTGTGCTATGCCAACAACATCAAATATTAAACGGTCCTTTAAAAATCCAAATTGTTCATGTGAGATACATGCTGACATCTTTGTTTTAATCCTTGTAGCTATAATCTTGGAGATGACCTTATAAACAAAATTGCACAGTGTTATTGGCCTGAAGTCGTGGAAGTTTGTTGGCTTATTGACTTTAGAGATAAGTGTGAAGAAAGTTGCATTGAGTGTGCCTAGAATATACCCTGTCAGTCTAGATTCTTCAATAGTTGAATGGAGATCCTTCCCCAATATCTCAAAGAAAGATTGAAAAAGCTTTTGAGTCCAGCCATCTGGTCCATGGCTTTTGTCTTTGGGCATTTTGAAGACTGTATCTCTAAATTCCTCCATTGTGACAACTTTCCCTATTTCTTCACAGTCATCTGAGTTAAAGAAAATAGGAAGTTGATCAACTACCTTGATCTGGCTTGTAAGATCCTCATCCGCAATGGCTTTATTTTTAAAATGATAAAAGAAAATCTTTTTTATTTCAGGTTCATTTGTATGCATAACACCTAAATCATTTGTGATATCCCAAATAGTATTTCTTGACATGTGCTTGTTGGCATATTTATGAAAATATTTGGTGTTCTTATCACAACTATTTAGCCAGATGGCTCTGCTCCGAAGACACCATGAAATTTCTTCTTTTTCCAGAATCTACTCCTTTTGTTGCTTGAGAAATTTAAATGTGTTCAGATCTTCCTGTCTGAATATCTGTGGCGGATATCTGACAAAGATTTATTAAATCTTATAATCAATAAGAAACAAATCCGATCGGTGTTGTAATTTCTTATTACGTTGCCAACAGATCAATTTTTTTTTTCAGTTGCTTCAGTTTGTTGCACAATAAATGGATGGAGGAAGTATCTATCCAATGGCCCATAGAATTCCAAGTATTCTTTACCATTGAAATAAAATATGGATCCCTTATCCAGGATGAATTGAATTTGAAAGGAGGGGAGCATCGCTCAAAGGAGTCTAGTTGAAAACAAATCGGATTATGATCCGAGATTGTTGAATTAATCACCCAAGTTATGACTTTGTGTGAGTGGTTGAGCAGTGAGTCTGCTATTAAGAACCAGTACAACCTTTTCTAAATTCCTTCATTCCCTGCTCTACCATTTCGCCATGTAGGAGACAATTTAGTGGGTTGGACATCAACCAAACCTAAAAAAAGAAGTAGGTTTGTGAAGAAATTGGATAGTGGATCTTCTTTGGGAGAAAATCCCCAAATCTCTCTAGTTGACAGTGTGAAATTTAAATCTCCGCCAAGAATAAGATTTTCTTCTTGCAGAATGCCCGATTGAAGTAGAGTGTTCCAGAAGAATTCTCTATCTTTATAAGGGGCATAACAGTTCAATAACTTGACTGAGTCTATTGACTATTTAATCCTACCTTCCAGGAGGATACTTGCATGAGTGTCAAGTGCATAGAGCTCAGCGTAGTCAGGGTTCCAACCACTTAGCGGACCCCCCTGACCTTCCACAAGGGTCCAATGCCACCGCATTCCAGGAAGTGACACATTGGAGGAAAGACTTTAGAGCTTTATCTCTGCAAACAAGGGTTTCTTGAAGAAAAATGAGATCAAGGTTGACTTGGGAAAAAAGATCTTTAAGAGAGGCAATTTTTTGGGGGCCTCCAAACCCACAGACATTAAGAGACATGATGATCATAATGTCACTTGGGTAACCGTCATGCCTGCTCTAAGGGCTGAAGTGGTGGGAGTGGAAGCGTCAACAATAGTATTACTGATAAGGGGCAGAGAGTTGTCCGGAGGTAAGAGATTAAGGTTATTAAAGGAGGCAAGACCACCTTTCGTTACACCAGGTGGAGTCCTCGGGAGTCTGGCTTTGGCTTTCTTGGAGATAGTGACATTCGAGTAGAGGTTAGAGGAAGGAAGTAGTGAGGATAGATTAGTTATAGGTAAAGGTTTTGGATCAAGTAAATCAAAAGGTTTAGTAGTAGAAACGACAAGGTCTAAGGGAGTCAGCGGGGAACATGAAATAGAAGTTTCCACTATGATTGGGGGAGACAGGGAGGGTCGAGAGTCGTAAGGAGGGTTATCATCAAGCTCCGAAGCATGTAGAGGAATAATGGAAGGGGAGGAAGCCTTTAAGCCCTCAGAGGAGGGAGGATCAAAACCAGCTAGCCACAAAGAATTATGAAACTCCTTCTCTAAATTACCCATTAGAATTCTCCAGAAATCGCCAAAGATGTCAAGAACCCAACTTTCATTTGTCTTTAAATAATTAAGTTCGACCAAAGACAAATTTTTGAAAAAGGAGGGGTAGAACAATTTCATCTTACCTAAAAATGAACCGTCGTCGACCATACCCAGATCCGAACCTTTGGAATAAGCTCCCACCTTCGTTGAAAGACTGGAAGTCTGAGGCCGAGTCACATAGAGAGGAAAAGAACTCTTTATATGTCTTGTTTGCCTGTAAGAATGGAAACGGAAAGGCTCCTTCCAAAAGTCGACCAATTGAGTAAAGTGGTCGTCACCAATGGATAAATCAATCATATCCAGAATGCCCTTGTCTATATCCAATTCGACTAAAAGCCAAACAATTCTCTTGTTGTGCCTCCGAAGCGTTGATTCATAAAAAAACTTGAATTTACCCATAGAATTGGCAATCATCTCAAAAACCCTGATGGACCAATATTCCAGTGGGAAATCTGACAGGAGCATCCAAAAAAAACATTTATTGAAAATCTCCAGAAGGGGGTTGAAACCTGGGTGCCACCGTTTCATCATTAGAACACCCTTCCCGAAGAGCCAAGGAGAGTCTAGAATCCACAACAGTTCATTTTCAGAAAGAAAATGAAAAGCTAGCCAGTGGTTAGCTAGGAGACTAAACCTGGGACAATATCCAAGGAGGGGTTTCCAAAAGGATAATAACCACTCATTTAGCTGGCACATATTCATCCTAGCATAATAAAATTTCCCTACCAGAGCTTTCTCAACAAGCCCTAAAACTCTGTCCAGAGTAACTTCCTATCCTAGAATGCAGCTTGGTTTAACGTCACGGGCTTTCCAGCATTTCAAACTTCGGTTAGAGTGAGCAGAATCTCCAGCATAACAGTTATGGATAGCTCCAAAAGATCGCAGGCGTGAGTATAAAAGTGAAAGAAGCTACACAGAGGGGGCGAAGGGAGGTAAGGAGCTCTGTGCAGAGAGCGAAATGACGAAAGGTAAGGAGCTCAGAACATGGGAAAGAATAGGGTTATCCGCAGAGATGGTGGAGCTAATGTGTGGAAAATTTGGGGGGAGCATGCCAATCACGTGATGACGACCAACTGGATGAGATCTAGGGGGTGTAGGAGGATCCTGTCTGACAAAAAGCAAGGAGGTAATGGAAGGAGTAAATGTACTAACAGTTGCAAAAAACAGAGAGGATGAGGTGGAGGTGTCCACTGTAGCTGACGATCGAGGATGGTATCGACTATGTGACTAATACTGACAGTCTAGTAAGAACCGATAGGCCTCATCAGATAGAAAGAGACCATCCTTGGCCCACAACTCATCTTCGTCGGCCCAGGACAAGTCAAGAATATAGGCCATGTGGCCTCAACCAGGAATCATACAACCGAAAAAAGAGGAGGTTGTCGACAGACGAAATATTAGTCCCATCCAACCTAGAGGCTTCCAACAATGATCACCGGTGAGATTGGGAGTGAGTCAATGAAGAAAACGATCCTAAGTGGGAAAAGGGGTCGAATCCACTAGGGAAAAGGAACAAATCAGCCTGATCACTGTGGGAACCCTCATGGTTCGGCCTCAGTACTGAGGAAAACCTCTTAAAAGAAAACGTGTTATATATTCTAGGTTAAATTCTATAAATAAATGTATGATCAAATGTATGATATTTAAGCTATGAATTTATTTAAAAGATGATAATGAAGATATCCATGATAATGATAATGGAGTTAAAAAAACCGTAGTCTAAAAGTTTTGAGTTTTGGCCATTTTGGGGGAATATTTTCTATTTAATTGTTTAAATCCGGCAATAAATTGTTGGATCCGCATATTTGAGTTTTTAAATCTGTATTATAGGAGTGCCCCATGGAATTGTCAGGTCGAATCCATTTATGCATTCATAAATGAAATCTAAACAATAGAAAATTATGATCTCGTCTAGATTTATGTTTGTCATATTCCCATGAAAAGGAAGGACCAAAACTCATTAGACAATCTCATTTAAAAATAATATGTTTTGGTTGTGGAGACAAAATTTAATAATAATATTTGTATTCATGGATTATAAATTTATAAAATAATATTAGGTTGTTGTGAAGATACAATGAAGAAGAAATCAATTTGGTTTATGGAATCTTATGGAAGGTAAGGAAATTTTATTTCTATATGAAAAAAACTTTTAATTATCAAATTTTTTATTAACTATATATATATATATATATATATATATATATATATATATATATATATATATATATATTGTAAACTAGTAGTTTGTATTACCTTGAGACAAAAATTACAATATTATATATATATATAGTAAACTAGTAGTTTGTATTACCTTTCAGAGATAAAAATTACAATATAATTCCATGACACTGTTGAGGCTGACAACAAAGGAAACTAGCCTAGCCCCACCACTAGGTGTGAAAGTTCCAAAAAACTCGTCCATAATGGCTGACAAAAGACACTATTACAGATTTTAGACTATAAGTTCTGGATCCCAGTCTATGTACAGGGAAAAAGAAAAGGCTATGTGATCTTACTAACCATACTGGAACTAAGAAAAACAAAAAATAACAAGTCATGTAGATTATTTTCTAATATAACTAATAGGAAACACATGCCTAGAATACTCGGGCCATTTTGGAACCATCATTGACTATAGTAGATCATCTTGATTGTGCCTCTGTTGCGGGTCTTCCGAGCCCGAGTCCAAGAGCCACTTCAACTTCTGCACCATCAATTCTTGCTGAAATTTTTTCTCATCATTGTCTCTGCATAGCTCTTGAATGATTTTGCATTGAATTTCCATGAACCCAGGAGGAGGAGGGGACAACGTCTGGGAGATAAAGGCATTACCAATTTTTGGGGTGGGAGGATTCAGACCAAAGGATGATGGAGGAATGAAAACAAAGTTTCCTTCCTCAGTAGTAGTGATGGGGAGACAAAAGTGACTACCCATGATGGAATGGAACAAACACTCAAAACAAACACCAGACCTTCAAAATTCACTACAACCACGACCACATAGAAAACCACTAGCTTGTTTCAGCTGGCCTCTTTCTCAAGGCATGGAAACAATTTGAGGCCTATAGAACAAGAGTTTGGTAAGAACCAGGGTCAAGGATTGATCAGGAGGAAGACACCAAAATGAATGAAGAGAGGTGTCGAATAGGAGAATGAACCAAAATGATCCAAAGTCGAGGAGGGAAGAGCCTAAAAGAGCCATCAAAATCCATGTTGCAACCATTAAAGCGTCGTACTAAATGATGTAGAAATTTGTCGCCATCGCACGTAAGATATTTAATGCCAGATCTAGATGTGAAGAGGGTTGGGAGAACATTCGAGACAGGAGTAAATGAACGTCAACAAACAATGACCTCCTAGAATGCAGAGGAGTTAGTGATTTGACAATGTCACATGGTGGCAGCATGACAATGTGACACTCTATCCGGGGACAAATCTAGGTAAATATAAAAATATTTAATTATAGGATAAATTTGAAAATAAAGATATTTAATTTCAAGACAAATATGAGATATCTATTTCTAGGAAAATTAATACATTATTTTATATTCATTAATGTGTTTGTCTTAATACATTAATACATTATTTTTTGTGTATGATCCAAATGGCCCAATTTTACTTTTAACCTTACATTAACACATTATTTTATGTGTATGATTCAAATGGCCCAATTTTACCTTTTAACATTTTTCATTAATTCACATCAATGGGCCAATTTGACTCAACTCATAAGAAATGAAATCCTAGAATGGAATAATATTTACCATATTAGTTGACTTCATAAAAATGAACTCTTTATATCCTTCATGAAAACTCAGCTAGAAGGTGAGACCACTCTCTTCTCTTTTCTTCAAATGCAAGTACAAAACAAGAGGCACTCTTTCTGGAGTTGCCTTTGAAACTGTGTCCTATATGTATGATACATAATCTCTCCTTTATTATGCTCATAGAATACCACTTTCATATGTTTTTCTCAACTATGGAACAATATACAATGCAAAAGAATGGAACCTATTCTTCTCCTAGCGACATGTATTTAACATAGTTCGATAACCATTTAGGGTTAGGGTCAAGGTATTGACTTCCTCAACCCTCAATTAGTGATCATATTTGGAGTTTCTAGAATGTTCTATAAAATCCATTGCGTGGCTATCCCCACATGTTTAAGTAATGGGGGTTGGCATGGCATCCACTCACAACATGGTGATCAAGACAATAGGTCAACTTGTAGGAGGCATGAATTTTGCATACAAACTATGATTGAGGAAATTCTTGCACCATTGGAAGGGTTGTGGTGTGTGGAATATAGCCTCTTTCTCCATAGTAAGGTTTGGACCACAAAAGAGTGTCATTTGATTCCTTAAAATGGCTCTGAAAAATTTCAAACAATTTTTTGGACCTAAACTTCCAAATTGGGACTAGTCGTTAAAATGGGTCTACAAGTTGATTCCTCCAATTTTTCACCCATAAAGCATAGATATAGATGAAAAATAATAAAATGATTCAATCCATATCATACATCCCCATTTAGGGATGATTTTGGTCCCCAAAATTTTTACTGAATGAGGTGAGGAAATGTTTCCTCTACATTCTCCCTGGAGTACCACTTTGCTTTTCCTGGAAGTTTTCCTTTCAACCCAATCTGCCAAAGGTCATGTTGCCCCTATCTTTTAGTTCTAGACCACCTATGCAAAATTGTGTCCTCTACCAACTCTACCTGAGCAACTTGTGCTAATTCCTCTATGCAAAGTAGGACCTGCTCCTCCTCTTGATTCAACATGGAAGGATCATAGAGTTTGAGGTTCTCCACATTCACTACAGAGTAAATGTGCATGTATAGGGGTAGATTAAGTCTATAGGAATTATCTCCCACCTTCTCCAGTATCTGGAAAGTTCCATACCATAGAGCCTTGATCTTCTTACTAGGACCTTGTAGTCTTTCTTTGTTTAGCTATAACCAAATTCTGTCTCCCACTTTGAATAATTTTTTTGTTTTGTGTTGATAATGTCATGCCTTGTACCTTTCTTGTGACCAATTTTAGTGTCTCATGTACTTGCAAATAGATCTGCCTAATATTTTCAAAAAACTTCTATGATTTTAATGCTTCTCCTGTGGTGTCTTCCCTCACTCCCCCTTGTTGTCCATAAACAACATCCAAGGGTGAAGGTGAAAAATACCCAAAACAAGTTTCAAAAGGGGACTTCAATTAGAAGTGTGGATTTCTCTGTTATAAAAGTGTTGTATGTACATAAAAATGTCATTCCAGGTCTTCAAATGCTTTTGGTTGTAACCCCTTAGAAGCTGCACCAAAGTCATGTTGACTACTTATGTCTGCCCAAATATCTATGGATGGAATGTTGTAGATATCTTCAACTTAGTGTCAATCTTCTCCCACAATGTAGTCCAAAATGTACTAAGAAATATGGTATCCCTATCTGAGATGATGCTTCTTGGTATCCCAAAGTGCACCCAGACCTCTTCAAAGAACATGTTTGTTACTTCTTGTCCTTTGATGGTATTTTACAAGGCACACGAATGCAAATATTGTTGAACATGTCCACTACCACAAATAAATAGTAAATGTTGGTAGACCTCCCACAAAATCCATGGAAATTGTTTCCCAAGGTCAAGTAGGCATAGGTAAGAGATGGTATAAACCTTGCTTCCTATTACTGGGCTTGATGGTACAACAAAGTATGCATTCTCTAATATATCATGTTACATTATCTTGCATTATGAACCAATACGCATACCTATGTAAGTTCGTAACTATCTTCCCAACACCAAAATGTCACACAAACTTGGAGGTGTGAGCCTCTCTGATAACCTGCAGTCGTTCACCTTTAAGGACATAGAGCTTGTCGAGATTGTAGAGTAACCCATTCTAGAAATTGCAGTCAACCTTCACGTCACCTTCTTCTATATGATTTTCTCTATGTAGATATTGAAACACCTCCTTGAAGTCCTCATATTCTATGTATGCCTCTTTGTATGCATCATGGGTGAAAGGATCCATGTGCATCAAAGTTCCCAAAGTTGTAATCTTGGATGTGGGTGGTGTTGAAAGAATGTCTGCCAACTTGTTTGTGTTTTCCTTCTTATACTTGATGACTAGATGATTTTTTTGTAAAAAACCCATCCACTTGTAATGTCTAGTTTGTTGTAGCTTATTCTGGGCTTGCAAATATTGTAGCGGCTAGTGATCTGTACAGATGAAAGTCTCCTTTCCCATTATATAGTGCTCCACTTCTTGATATCTTGAACCAAGGTATAGAGTTCCTTGTCATAGGTAGGGTATTTGATAACTACCCCATGAAATATTTCAGAATGATATCATACAAGCCTTCCTCCATGCATCAAAATTGCTCCCATGACATACCCACTTGCATCTGTCTCCACTTCAAAATGATTTTGTAAGTGTGGCAATGCAAGAACTAGTGCTTGAATGGTCATTCTTTTCATCTCATCGATGTTGGGTATGTGTTATATTCTTTGCATGTGTGTGTGTGGGCGCGTCAGATTCGACAACTGCGTCTGACGATCCCTTTAGTAGTGCTCTTTGCGTCGTGTGCGTAGATTTATTTCCTAGGGGGGTCCCAGGGGGAGGTATGCCCCCCCCTGGTTACACGCAACGTTTGCTCGGGGCAGCGCCCCAAATTTGTTTTTGGGCAGTTTTTTCTATTTTTAGCGGTTTTCTAAATTAATCCTGGATTAAGGGATTAGGGTTTTGGTATCTATGAAATACCTAAAAAAATTGTATATATTGTATGGTGAATGGTGAAATTCGAGATAATGAATATAAGAAAGGTTTTCATGGTTGAGGGTTTCCGGTATAAAATCTCCGTGTACTCTATGTATGAGCCATTGATTAAATTCTGTTTTGCTTAAGAATCTATATGAATTGCTTTATTTCACAGGTTTAAAACTTACATGTGGTATCAGAGCTCGTTTTTGGCTTTAGAGGGACACCTTTTTTGCTGAGGGTTTGGCTCGGTCTTGATAGATCAAGTTGATCTTGGGTCTGTGATAAACCTGGGTTTAGTGGGAGCTTTTGCAGTGGTTATTCGAGTGTAGAAAGAGGAATGGTGAGCTCTTCTAGAATCAAGATAGAGAAGTTCAATGGTAAAAACTTTGAGCTATGGAAGCTCAATATGGAGGACCTTCTTGTAGACAAAGAACAATGGATCGTTGTGAATCCTGGTACACAACCTACTGGTACACCGTCTACTAGCACATAGGCTACTGGTACACAACCTACTAGTACAAAAACTACTAGTACACCACCTACTGGTATGTCGAAGGAAGATTGGGAGAAGTTGGATAGAAGAGCAAGGAGTACTATTTGAATCTGCCTGGAAGATTCGGTGTTGTTGAATGTCTCAGGAGAATCTACAACCAAGGAACTATGGGATAAGTTGGGGAATTTGTATCAATCAAAGTCCCTGGTAAACAAGTTTTTTCTTCGAAAGAAGTTGTATCATCTTAGGATGGAAGATGGAGATTCTGTGTCAGAACATCTAAATGCCTTTAATACTCTGGTAAGTCAACTTGTCTATGTTAATATTATGATTGCAGAAGAAGATAAGTGTATTGCTTTGTTATGTTCTTTGCCAGACTCTTGGGATAATCTGGTTGTAGCAATAGGTAGTACCACTCAATCTACATTGAAGTATGAGGATGTAATTGCATCCTTGTTATCTGAAGAGATGAGGCGGAAAAGCATGGATGGTCATAACACATATGATTTATTTATAAGAGGTCGTACCCAAGACAGGAATCCTGGTGAGCCTTCGGGGGGGAGGTCTAAATCTACAGGTAGATCTAAGTCTCCAGAAAAATCTTTGACGAAATGCTGGAAGTGTGGTAAAATAGGGCATTATAAGAAAGATTGCAAGTCTAAGAAGGTTGAAAAACCAAAGGGATTTGTTAGTACCTCTTCCACATAGGCAAAAACCTCCATTGAAGAAGGAGGTGATGTTTACCTATAATCTACAAGTACACATGCAGACCGTGATGAATGGTTGATTGACTCAGGTGCATCATACCATATGACTCCTCACAGGGAGTGGTTCTTTGAATATGAAAAAATATGATGGTTGTGATGTATTCCTAGGAGATGACTTGACAACAAAAATCTTGGGACGTGGAAGGGTTAAGTTATTGATAAAATATGGAAGGATTAGAACTCTCCCTGGGGTTCTGCACATTCCAAAACTTGCCAGGAGCCTAATATCTATAAGAAAGTTGGATGATGCAGGAGTGGATATTGTATTTGGAAAGAACACTTGCAAGATGGTACGAGGGGAAATGGTGTTGATGAGGGGAGTTCGGTGTGGAACTCTGTACAAGTTGTTGGGAAGCACTTATACTAATGGGTGTAACAGTTCTGTTGTCCTTGAGCAGACAAATAAAAAAGACAAGACCAATATCATCCCTGAAAAGAAGACCATGTTGTGGAATAAAAGACTGGGGCATATTGGAGAAAAGGGCCTTTGAACACTACATGGTAAAGGCATGGTTGAAGGTATGTCTAATTGCACTCTGGATTTTGATTTCTGTGAACATTGCATATATGGTAAACCGAATCGAGTAAGATTCCCATATGGTGCTACAAGAGAAAAGGGGAACTTAGAATTGATACACAGTGATGTGTTTGGACCTGTGCCTGTTCCATCGCTAGGTAAGTCTGTGTATGTTTCATTCATAGATGATTTATCAAGGTAGACATGGATTTATTTTCTTAGAAATAAATCTGAGGTATTTGATAAATTTAAAGAGTTTAAGGCTCTAATAGAAAATCAGACAGAGAAGAAAATAAAGGTATTGAGAACAGATAATGGTGGAGAATTCTATGGAAATGAATTCGAAGAATTCTGTAAGAAGTGTGTATAGCAAGGAAAAAGACTACTCCATACACTCCTCAACAAAATGGAGTTGCAAAAAGGATGAACATGGCACTGATGGAAAAAGAAAGGAGCATGCTCAGCGGTGCTGAGTTAGGACAAGAATTATGGGTAGAGGCAGTGGGTACATCATAATACCTGGTCAATCGATCACCTTCATCAGCGTTGGATGATAAAACTCCACACGAGGTATGGTCTGGAAAAATACCCTCTCTTCAACATCTTAGAGTGTTTGGTTGTGATGCTTATGTACATGTTGCAAAGGAAAATAGAAGTAAGCTGGATAAAAAGGATGAAAAGTGTATCTTTATTGGTTATAAAGATGGTGTGAAAGGTTATAAGCTTTGGAACCCAGAAACCAAGAAGAATGTTTACAGTCGAGATGTTGTTTTCATAGAGGTAAAAGATGTGTCCAAACAGGAATTCCTACTAACACAAGACGAACCTGAGAAAATAGAGCTTGAGTTGGATGATGAAAAATATGAATCATCTGAATCATCTGAAGAAGAGGAAGCAGAAGAAGAACCTCGTACTCCAGTATGGAGGAGATCAGTGAGAAACCATAAAGGTATAGTCCACCTGATTTTTGTTCCAATTTTTCTTTATCTATTATTGATGATGATCCCAAAATTGTCAGGGAAGCGGTGAATTTAGAGGATAGTAAACTCTAGAAGAAGTCCATGGTTGAAGAAATGGATGCCTTGGATAAGAATGAGGCATGGGATATAGTTGAGTTACCAGCTGGAATAAAATTGGTTGGTAGAAAATGGTTGTTCAAGAAGAAGTTTAATGCACAAGGTAAAGTGGAGAAATACAAAGCTCGATTAGTAGCGAAAGGTTATTCCTAGGTAGAGGGAATTGACTTTGGTGAGATTTTTTCTTCTGTTGCTAAGTTAACTTCTATTAGATTTATTTTATCTATTGCTGTTGCTTTTGATATTGAAGTGGAACAGATGGATGTGAAGACAACATTCCTACATGGGGATTT
>ML798825.1:52129-77248 GCA_009831015.1 Picea engelmannii
TTTTTAGCATGAACTTTTTCAAAAAAAGTAACAAAAGAGAGACTTGAACTCAAGACCTCTTACTTAATAAGGCAAGTTTTAACCAACTGGTCTAGCAAAACATATTGTAATGTTTAGAAGGAGGATTGTTGTTGTTGTTGTTGATGAGAGCATGCTCCAAAAAAACTCTTTTCACACAAGAAAAAAATTTCACTTCTCGATGACAACAAGGGTTAGATCTCGGTTAGCTTACCCGGAAGATGCACCTTTTCCTATCTGTTTCTGATTTGCCGAGATCGCACAAGGCCAAAAGATCCCAAGTTGTTCTTAAGGGGGGATGTTAGGATCTTTAGACACATAGGAGTTAGTTAAGATCTACTTGGTCTAATATGTCGTTAGGTAAAAGTGTGTTTCTTTAGTATGCATTAGTATGCATTTGTAGTTAGGCAATCCGACGGTCACGATATGTTCCCGACATAGAGTGATCCGACGCTTCATACTCTCCTCGATCTTAACGACCATTGATCCGTGGCTTAACACCCGATGGGTCCATGATCTCTATTTAAAGAGCATGGAGGGTCATTTGCCGATGATCAATTGTGAGAAACTCTCTTGTAAAATCTCTCTGTAATCTTTTTCTTTGCATTAATAAACTGCTCCAAGTGGCCGCATTGGATGGGGCCGTGGATGTTTCCCCGTAGGGGTTTTACCAC
Organism: Picea engelmannii; assembly: GCA_009831015.1. Classification (NCBI taxonomy): domain Eukaryota; kingdom Viridiplantae; phylum Streptophyta; class Pinopsida; order Pinales; family Pinaceae; genus Picea; species Picea engelmannii. The sequence goes on from ML798825.1 coordinate 52,822, forward strand.
GTGAAAACATAGGTGTGTTGATCTTTGATCTAGTTATGTGAGTGGTTACTGAAGGTGTTCATCCTCTGTTGGAATACTTGTGTTGTCGAACATGGTTACGTGCAGCGTTCAGGGTAGCGCCCCTAAATTTGTTTTTGGGCAGTTTTTGCTATTTTTAGCGGTTTTCTAAATTATTCCCAGATTAAGGGATTAGGGTTTTGGTATCTATGGAATAACTAAAAACATTGTATATATTGTATGGTGAATGGTGAAATTCGAGATAATGAATATAAGAAAGGTTTTCCCGGTTGAGGGTTTCCGGTATAAAATCTCTGTGTACTCTGTGTATGAGCCATTGATTAAATTCTGTTTTGCTTATGAATCTATATGCATTGCTTTACTTCACAGGTTTAAAACTTACAATCAAAATCCTTATGTTGATTCTTACCCCACTCAAAACTCTTACCACATTGTTATGGCATAGAGTGGTGCAGCTACTACTAAAAATGAAGATATGAACTTCCACAAGTATTGTGATACCCCAAAAAATCTCCTAAATTTAGTGACAGTTGTAGGAAATGGCCATTTCATGATGGCCTCTGACGCAACCTTCCCTCGGAAAAAATCCGCTATCACCAGGACCTTCTTCAAATTACGCCCTGAAGAGCCAAAGTTCTCTTCAACTCCTCTCGGGAGTCCTCTATCCACAGTTCTCCTTCGACGATCTCCCCTTCACTTATCGGGAAATTGGAATTCGCGATCTCGCGACTTCTGTGAGCGCAGTTCACATGTAAAACAAAACCCCGAACCCCGAAAGTCAACGGGTCAACACTTCCTCTTTTCGGGGATTTCCCTATCGGGAAATCGGTGAATACGATACCACGATTCACACACCCTCTAATTCTCCGAACTCCGAACTCCGAATTGACGCCACTTATCCTCCACTCGCTCCCGGGGCCCCACGATGCCACGTCACTTCGGGATTTCGCGGATCGCGGATCCACGATGAAAAGTTTCCCTGCTGCTGGAAACCCCGAATGCCGAAAACCCGATTCTCCGGATTCGTGCCACCTGTCCCTCCGAAAATCGACGGTTCCCATGGAATCGGGAAATCGCTATTCGCGATTTCGACGTGCATGCAACGCTTGCACTCGTCAACCCCGATATGTCGACATGCGATGACAAACGAGTTTCACTTGCGCTTGGAGGTTAAATCCCTCGCTACTTCTCCCAGATCCAACGGTCTGCGGAACTTCACGATTCTTCCCAGAAATTTCAAGTCGTCGATTCTCTTCCTCTTGAGGAATACTTCTGCTCTCCAAGGCTCCGTCCTATTTGAGATTTCCCTGGGTCTGTTCCCACATCAAGCATGAAGGAACTATTCCTCCTGAGCTTCACCAACTCTGATTCCTCAAAGACTCCTGCGTAAGGTGCTTACGCTCAACCTTCAACTACTTTCAAGGGTTGAATTCAGCCAGACTCTATGTCCTCCCAACAATAGTAGTCCTGTCTTCTTTTTCTCAGGCTCGCCTCTGAGATTCCAATCCAACCTGCACTTCACCTGCACAGTTCGAATAACCAACACAATTCTGGTAGAAGGGAATAAGAGTTTAACTGTAGAGCCCACTCAACGCACTCTATGCGGAGGAGTTCAACTGCACTCTATGCAGGAATCTCCTGGCTCGAACAAAGAAACAATTTGAACTTATTCTCGCCTCTCTCCCAGATTTCTAATCTGCCATGAAATTACATATGCAACATATATAACAAAGGCATAACAAGAAGCAAGTATGCAACAACATAATATCAACAACACACAGAGAATAATCACAGCCATGGAATTGAATCAAAACTTTCCTATTAATTCAATATCAATACATGGGGATTCTTCACCAGTTCTCTGCTTTGCTCTCCTTTCTCTCAATGCTAATGCTGAATAATTTTACAATGTACAAAGGAGGGTGCCTATATTCCGTTCGCCCTCGAAAACTGGAATCATCATATCTACAATAAATTCCTATCTAACAGCATTAAAACTATTAAATGCCTTCCTATCTATAATACATTACAAGTGCGCTTCTTATGAATGCTTTCATTCAAATGGCGGTGCAACAACTTTCCGAAGTATTTCAAAAGTAATATGTGCTGGCGCTGTCCAGCTGTTCTCCCTCCATGCTGGCTCGCTTGATGAGTTGTAGATGCTCCTGCATCATACTCCTCGGCTCAAAAAGATTTCATGGGCTCCTGCTTATGAGCTCCTGCACGGTGTAACCATGTTTCTGTATAACGCCCTCTGTTTCCCAGCTGGCATCCTCCACTGGGTGATTTTTCCACTTCACCAGGTATTCAAAATATTGCTTTCTCCTGGTCTTCTTGCCCAACCGCTTGTCTAATATATACTCCATTTGTGGCTTCTTTGCGGCTGGTAGTTGTCTCTGCCATTGGACCACTGGTTCTTCAGTTCCAGTGCCTACTTCATCAACTCTGTATGGGTATAAATCTGAGATATTGAAAATCGGAGATATCCCAATGCCCTCTGGCAACTCAAGCTCATATGCATTTTCTCCAAATTTCCTCAGAATTTTGCATGGTCCAATCTTTTTCATCTTGACCTTGTTATATGTTCCCCTTTGGAACCTTTCCTTCCTCAGGTGCGCTAGAACCATGTCTCCAACTTCAAACTGAAGTTGTCTCTTCCTCTGGTCGGCTCTACACTTATATTCTTGATTGGACTTCTGCAATCGCTGCTTCACTTCTGCGTGAAGTTCCCGCATCGCTTCTGCGAATCTTTCTGCATTCGCGCTGCTAGTTTCAGCCTGTTCTGGCTCCCTGAGCTCAGAAACTCCCCTTGGCTGTGTCCCATACAAGATTTGGAACAGACTCTTACGTGTACTCCGATTCACTGAATCGTTGTACGCAAATTCTGCCTGTGGTAGGATCTGGTCCCAACTGGTGTGATGCTCTGTCACCAGGCTCCTCAATAAATCTCCCAAGCTCCTATTGACCACCTCGGTCTGCCCATCTGTCTGCGGATGGTATGCTGAGCTAAAATCAAAATTAGTTCCCAGCTTCCTCCATAGCGTCCTCCAAAAGTGACCTATGAACTTGGTATCCCGATCCGAGACTATGCTTCTCGGCAATCCATGCAATCGCACAATCTCTTTAAAAAACAAATTTGTGATGTGGGTCGCATCACTGGTCTTATGACACAGTATGAAATGTGCCATCTTCGAAAACCTGTCCACCACCACAAAGATGGAATCATCTCCTCGTTGTGTTCTCGGCAGACCCAAAACAAAATCCATACTGATTGCCTCCCATGGCCTTTCAGGTATGGGCAAAGGTTGATAGAACCCTGTGTTCTGCTTTCGGCCTTTCGCATGTTGACATATTTTGAACCTGTCAACAAATCTTTTAACATCTGCACGCATGCCCGACCAATAATATGATTCGATCAACTTGGCGAATGTTTTGTCATGTCCAAAATGGCCTGCTAAACCACCACTGTGTTTTTCTTTCACCAAATTCTCTCTCATAGAGCAATCTGGAATACACAGTTGATTGCCCCGAAATAGCAATCCCTCCTGGATCATAAAATCAATCCATGGACTCCGATCTCTAAGAACCATATTCTCAGCTGCCTCGTATGCTTCTGTAAAATCTGCATCACCTGCATACATATCCTTCAGATTCTCAAAACCCAAGGTTTTGACTCTGAACTCCTGCAGCAACAAACATTTCCTGCTCAAAGCGTCGGCTACTTTGTTAGCAGTCCCCGAGATGTGCTTAATCACAAATGTAAAATTTTGCATTTACTCTACCCATTTCACATGCTTTTGGTTCAACTTCTCCTGTTGACTTATAAACTGCAATGCGTGATTGTCGCTGTACAAAACAAATTCTTTGGGTATCAAGTAATGCCTCCACTTCTTCAATGCCTGTATTATGGCATAGAACTCTTTATCATACGTGGAGTATTTTAACTTCACATTATCCAGCTTCTCGCTGTAATATGCAAAAGGTCTGACATCCTGACTCAAGACCCCTCCAACAGCATATCCACTTGCGTCACACTTCACCTGGAAGGTTTTCCGAAAATATGGCAACGCCAGAATTGGCTACTCCGTTATCTTTCGCTTCAACAGATTGAAGCTTCTCTCAGCCTCTGCTGTCCACTGAAAAACTTTATGTCGCTTCTTTACAGTGTCCATCATCGCTGCACTAACTCCACTAAAATTCCGAATGAATTTCCTGTAGAAGCTAGCTAAACCGTGAAAACTCCTTACCTCAAAAACGTTTCTCGGCGATGGCCAATTCCTGATTACTTCCACCTTCTCAGGATCCATCTTTAACTCATTCGCCGAGATTACAAAACCCAAATATATGAGTTATGTCTGCATGAAGGAACACTTCTTCAAATTGATCAACAGCTTCTCCTGCTGTAGCCTTCTCATTACAATGGCCAAATGTTTCAAATGCTCATCCCTGGTCTTACTGAAAATCAGTATATCATCCAGGTACACGACTACACATTTACCAATGAATTCCCTCGGGACTTCATTCATTAGCCTCATAAAAGTGCTCGGCGCATTTGTCAAGCCAAACGGCATGACCAACCATTCATACAAACCCTCATTTGTTTTGAATGTTGTTTTCCATTCATCTCCCTCTCTCATCCGGATCTGATGATATCCGCTCTTGAGATCAATCTTTGAAAAATAATTTTCCCCACTCAGGCAATCCATCAGATCGTCCATTCTCGGCAGTGGAAATCTGTATCTGACGGTGATCTTGTTAATTGCCTAGGAGTCTGTACACATCCTCCAGCCTCCATCCTTTTTCGGACTTAGTACTGTCGGAACAACACACGGACTGAGACTCTCCCTGACCAGTCCTTTGTCCAGCAGATCCTGTACCTGCCTCTTGACCTCCTCGTTCTCCTGAGGTGTCAACTTGTACGCTGCCTTGTTCGGTAGACTTGCTCCGGGTATGAGATCAATGTGGTGACTCACACTCCGTATCGGTGGCAACGAACGAGGTAGTTCATCCACGATGATATCAACGAACTCTCCCAGCAGTTCCTGAATCTCCTCTAGCAAGTCATCCACTCTCGTGCTTGTCAGAACAATCCTCGACTTTCTGACAACAATAAATTGTGGATCTTCATTCTTCTCCAATTCTGTGAGAAGTTCCTTCCCACTCATGAGAAGTATCGTGCTACTTACTTCTGGCTTTACTTCCTTATCCTTTATCGGAAGCAGTGTGTGTGTCTTCCCATCCTTCTCCAAGGTATATGTGTTCATTCTCCCATCATGAACCACATTCCTGTCAAACTGCCATTGTCTTCCCAATAATACGTGACATACATCCATGGGTATAACATCACACAAGATTTTATCTTTATATTCACCCATTTTAAATTCAACCAAGCATTGTTTCGTAACACTTACTTGGTGTCCTTTCTGCAACCATGACACTTTGTATGGACTCGGGTGATCTTTCGTCTCCAGCTCCAGTTTCTCCACCATCTCGATTGAAACGAGATTATTTGTACTTCCGCTGTCCACTATGAACTTGCATTTCTAGCCCTTGGTCTTGCAAGTCGTCCGGAACAGTCTGCATCTTTGAGCTGTGTCCTCCACCTCTTTCTTAGGTTTCAAAAGGACCTTGTGTACTGTCAGCGACTTCCCACTCCCGCTGTCCTCACTATCAACATCACGCCTCTGCTGTGCCTCAACAATGTGAATTTCTCCCCTGTCCATTTTCCTGTCTGGACAGTCCACGGCTTTATGTCCGTCTTTCCCACATGTAAAACATGTGGTGATTCCTCCACGGCCTCTTCCTCTACCTCGGGTACGAGGAATAGTGTTGGCGTCAGCATATCCGCCACCCTGCTCTGTATGCTGCCTCCTCGGCTCAGCATATTGCTGCCTTTGTTCAATTCGTGGTTGCCTCTGCTGTGAGGTTCCACCTCGCTCCAGCTTACCCTGAGGTCTCTGCCATTACTCTTTGGGCTTCTGAGTTCTTTCTTGGGCAACTACCTTGCCTCTTGGCTGGCTTCTGCCTCGCCCTCGCTGTCCCTGCTTGCGGCCCAGCTTTTCTTTGGATTTTAAAGCCATCTGGTAAGCATCTTCCACCGTCCTGATGGTCAACATGCTCAATTCATCCTGAATGTCATACCTCAGACCATTCAGGTATCTTGCCACCTTTTCGTCATCACTCTCCCGATGACCAGCTCGGATGTTGAGCCTATAGAATTCCTCGGTGTACTCCTTCACCGTCATCAACTTCTGTCTCAGGTTCTGCATCCGCCTGAACAGAGTGATCTTGTAATCTCTGGGGATGAATTTCGCCTTCATCTTGGCGATCATCCTGTCCCAGCTTTTGATTTTTTGTTTACCTTTGGAACGTCTATCCGCCTGCAACTCGTCCCACCATAAGGCTGCATGTCCCTTCATCTTGGTAACAACATGCCTTATTTTCTTGTCCTCTTCGATATCTTTGTAATCGAAGTAGGTGTCCAATGCTCGGATCCAATCCAGCAATTCCTCTGCATTTAGACTTCCCTCATAAACGGGAATGCCCATCTTAGTCTTTGAGCTCATCCTGGCGATGGCTCTAATCAACCTCTCTGTCGAGGCATCCTCTGCTGTGACTTCTTCAGAGTCATGTCCAGCTTCCTCTTCCACTTCGGAATCACTGAACTCCACTGCACCAGCTCCGCGCTTCTGTGTAGTCTCCATCTCTTCGAGCCTAGCTCGGAGATCTCGCATCTGCCGCTCCATCTCAACATTTCTTGCCGGCCTTCCTCTCCTTCGGGCATCCCTTTCCTCACAATCAGGTGACTGCCTCTCTCTTCGCAGCGGCATTGTATCTTCTCCTGTTCCTCTTCTGCTTCAGAAAGCAAAGATACTCCCGCTCTGATACCACTCTGACGCAACCTGCCCTCGGCAACAAGCCGCTATCACCAGGACCTTCTTCAAATTACGCCCCGAAGAGCCAAAGTGCTCTTCAACTCCTCTTGGGAGTCCTCTACCCACAGTTCTCCTTCGGCGATCTCCCCTTCACGTATCGGGAAATTGGAATTCGCGATCTCGTGACTTCTGTGAGCGCAGTTCACATGTAAAACAAAACCCCGAACCCTGAAAGTCAACGGGTCAACACTTCCTCTTTTCGGGGATTTCCCTATCGGGAAATCGGTGAATACGATACCACGATTCACACGCCCTCTAATTCTCCGAACTCCGAACTCCGAATTGACGCCACTTGGACTCCACTCGCTCCCGAGGCCCCATGATGCCACGTCACTTCGGGATTTCGTGGATCGCGGATCCACGATGCAAAGTTTCCCTGCTACTGGAAACCCCGAATGCCGAAAACCCGATTCTCCGGATTCATGACACCTGTCCCTCCGAAAATCGACGGTTCCCACGGAATCGGGAAATCGCTATTCGCGATTTCGACGTGCATGCAACACTTGCACTCGTCAACCCCGATATGCTGACATGCGATGACAAATGAGTTTCACTTGCGCTTGGAGGTTAAATCCCTCGCTACTTCTCCCAGATACAACGGTCTGCGGAACTTCATGATTCTTCCCAGAAATTTCAAGTCGTCGATTCTCTTCCTCTTGAGGAATACTTCTGCTCTCCAAGGCTCCGTCCTATTTGAGCTTTCCCTGGGTCTGTTCCCACAGCAAGCACGAAGGAACTATTCCTCCTGAGCTTCACCAACTCTGATTCCTCAAAGACTCCTGCGTAAGGTGCTTACGCTCAACCTTCAACTACTTTCAAGGGTCGAATTCAGCCAGACTCTATGTCCTCCCGACAATAGTAGTCCTGTCTTATTTTTCTCAGGCTCACCTCTGAGATTCCAATCCAACCTACACTTCACCTACACGGTTCGAATAACCAACACAATTCTGGTAGAAGGGAATAAGAGTTTAACTGTAGATCCCACTCAACGCACTCTATGCGGAGGAGTTCAACTGCACTCTATGCAGGAATCTCCTGGCTCGAACAGAGAAACAATTTGAACTTATTCTCGCCTCTCTCCCAGATTTCTAATCTGCCATGAAATTACATATGCAACATATATAACAAAGGCATAACAAGAAGCAAGTATGCAACAACATAATATCAACAACACACAGAGAATAATCACAGCCATGGAATTGAATCAAAACTTTCCTATTAATTCAATATCAATACATGGGGATTCTTCACCAGTTCTCTGCTTTGCTCTCCTTTCTCTCAATGCTAATGCTGAATAATTTTACAATGTACAAAGGAGGGTGCCTATATTCCGTTCGCCCTCGAAAACTGGAATCATCATATCTACAATAAATTCCTATCTAACAGCATTAAAACTATTAAATGCCTTCCTATCTATAATACATTACAAGTGCACTTCTTATGAATGCTTTCATTCAAATGGCGGCGCAACAACTTTCCGAAGTATTTCAAAAGTAATATGTGTTGGCGCTGTCCAACTGTTCTCCCTCCATGCTGGCTCGCTTGATGAGTTGTAGATGCTCCTGCATCAGCCTCCATCTTCATGGGATCTATATTGACCTCCCCTCCACTGATCACATATCCCAAATACACCAAAGACTGCTAAGAAAACTCACATTTCTTGAGGTTAGCCAACATTTGGTTCTTCTTTAGTGTCTCTAATACCTGCACGAGATGTGAGATGTTCTCATCCTAGGTAACACTCTAAATTATTATATCATCCAAATAAACTATACCAAATAAATCTAGATATGGGCATAATACATCATTGATCAATCTCATAAATGTAATCAGTGCATTAAATAAACCAAATGACATGATTAACCATTCATATAAACATTTCCTTGTCTTGAAGGAAGTCTTCCAAGTGTTTTCTTCCTCGATGTGTACCTGGTGGTATCCCGATTTGAGATCTAACTTGGTGAAATATTTTTCATGTTATAACTAATCTAACAAATCATCGATCATGGACAGAGGGTACCGATTTTTTAGTGTAATATTGTTCAATGTTATGTAGTCAATACACATTCACCAAGTCCCATCCTTATTTGGTACAATTATGATAGATGACCTACAAGGTGAGGTGCTTGGTCAAATCACACCCTTCTCAAACAAGTGTTGTAACTGCTTCTTCACTTCATTTGATTCTAGAACAAATTTTCTATACATTCCAATATTCGATAATGAGGAGTCTCGCAATAACTGTATTTCATGCTCCACATCCCTCTTGGGTGGTATCCCTTTAGGATCTTAGAACACTCCTCTGTATGCATGTAGAAACTCCTCCAACTGATTTTTTTTCTCTTTAGTACACCCCTCTAGGGATTCCTTTTCTCTTATCGACTCAACCTCAGACTGATTTTCTCTTAAGAAAAGTAAAACATATTTCTTACTAGAATTAATCAAATTATCAGTTTTGTTAGCACTTACCAATTTGGTGTCTGACTTGGTCGTGACCTTAAAAATAGATTATTATTATTATTATTATTATTTATCAATGAGATCTTTGACTTGCCTTTATGTGCGTTGATGATGTAGGACTTCCCATCCTTGATCAATCAGTATTGTTTGTCTCTCCTCAAAATATTGCATCCCTCATATACATTTAGAGGCTTCCAAACAATACTCCACATACATCAAGGGGTACTACGCCCAATTCCTCTTCATCAATAAAATCAACACTTACCGCAAATTTAATCTTACATTGTTTAGTTACCTTGATCTGTACATCCTTGTTTACCCATCCCAATGGATATGGACTAGGATGATTCTGAATCCCCAATCCAAGCTTACTCACCATATTTGTTTCTATGATATTATCATGTGAACCAGAGTCAAATAGAGCATCTATCTTGGTCTTCTTAGCCTGTGATATTAGCATGTGAATCGTAGTCAAACACATAATATAACAATGAGTTCTAAGAGTTTCCAGTAGGGGAACAATCAACATAAGGATTTTGATGAGATTGAAAGAAAGATCCTTCAAGCACCAATTTTGATGCAAGCAAGAAGGCATGTATGCTATCATTATAAAATATTTCATGGGAGTGTTCTCGACTAGCCTACCTATGAAAAGAAACTCTATGTCGTGGTTCAAGCTATCAAGAAGTGTAAGCACTATCTGATGGGAAGGGAGACCATCATCCACATAGATCACCAACTTCTATAGTATTTGCAGGCCCATAGTAAGCTACAACAAATTAGACATTACAAGTGGATGGGGTTTTATCAACAATTTCATCTAGTCGTCAAGTATAAGAAGGACAACACAAACAAGTTGGAAAACATGGTTTCAAGGCCACCCACATCCAATATTACATATTTGGGAAATACTATGCACATGGAGCCTTTACCCATGATGCATACAAATATGAATACAAAAAATATGAGGACTTCAAGGAGGTGTTTCAATTACTATAGGGCCAAATTCATATAGAGGAAGGTGACAATAAGGCTGACTATCATTACCATAATGGGTTACTCTACAAGATTGACAAGCTTTGTGTCCATAAAGGTGAATGATTGCAATTTATTAGAGAGGCTCACACCTCTAAGGTTACACGACATTTTGGTGTAGGGAATACAATTGCAAACTTATAGAGGTGTTGACGTGGGGAAATTTTCCCGTGTCGACATAAGAGAGAGTTTCTCGATGGCTGGCCCCAATCAAACCTACTCCCATTTGGTGTGGCAATCCCCACCAGTGTGTGGGATCGTTTGACCCTAACTATATGAATTACTCTCCGAAGAGAGGCTAGTTCATCCTAATTAGACTAAATCCTACATGCAAACCTATTCTAATATGTTGAATCAATCCTACTTTAATGCACAATTGTGGTCCTATTATAATGATAAAATAATCAATTATAGGCATACAATTCAATAGAAAAACATAAATAGTTCTTATTTTATATAATTAAATCATATTAACATACACATTCACATATAGATAACCACAAGTATGCTCATGTAACTGAGGTCATAACTCATTCATAGTTATCTCCTACAAATCACAATTGACAGTAGTGACAAATTGAAAACATTTGCAGAAAATAACAAACAATAGTGCACCATTGTATGAACAAATCATGAATTTGCTTGCAATTATTTTTCTTCAAAGAAATAGTTCATCTAAGAAATACAATAAAAAGAAGAGAGATTTCTCATCCGCCTTCAAGCCTGATAAATAGTTATACATGAATCAACTTCCATTCCCCAACCCCCCTTCCTTATAATTCTTTACATGAGAGTTTTATAGAGAAAGAAAGACTGTTGAAATTCCATAACAATAGAGTTTTACAATTATTAACGTTATAGTTTCCCCCCTTTTCCATCCCTTTTATGTTTCCAGTTTTCCCTTTATAAAAGAAACAAAGAAAAATATTTACATAATATTCCTTCCTACTTTGACCTTCTAAGGAAGGTGAGAAAATAAATCTTTGGCGGTGAAGGGAATCATCTCTAAAAATTTGGTCCAAATGACAACCAAAACTAGGCAAACTTGTTCATTGATTATGGGCCTCTTACATTTGCTTGGGGAGTTCAGTTGGTTGGAAAGACCTGCAAAGATCTCCCCACACAATTCGCAGCTTGCGATTTTGTGGGAAGGTCATACTACCAATTCATCATATGATCCTGATTGGATATAATCGTGTAATGGGTCCTATCAATATTTACAATAACGTGAAAAAGGGTCAGCATGATTTTCGAGAACAAGGTTTTGAAGTGCGGGACCACAAAGAGGACACACAATTTAGTAGAGATGATTTCCGCAAAGGTAGGGCCCACATGGCCTGCGATCTGTAGATCATAGGAAATTTATACAACCAAGTTTTTTTTATCTCTCCATAAAGTGTAAAGGCCCCAAACCTGCAACTTGCGGGTTGCGAGGATGTTATAAACCATCATATCAGGTAGCACCGCAATTCTACAAATCATGAACCACTAGGGAATGAGTACAAGACACATGTGTTTCGGTCTCTCTTGATTTGTTGGAATGGATCAAGTACCTTTCAAAACGCCCATTAAGACATGAAAGTTTTCATTATGCTATTGATCATTCTTTTATAATTGAGATCTGGGGTGACTGGGGTTTCTCCATTTTCGAGTGGTAGTTTCCATAAGCTCAAAGGTTCAGGACAGGTCACCCACTAAGCTCCTGCGTTTAAGGTCTTGTTCTTGTGTCTTCCTTCTCCTGTAATTCAAATCTCTCTTATTTGGAGATTAACAAAAAGTAACATTTCTTTCGATTTACTTCTTCAGGCCCACACACCTTTAGCCTAAGACTCTATATGCCCATATGACTACATCATGCTACAAGCATTAGGTATACATAAATTAGCGAGCATCCCAAAGAGGATAATTTATGTGGTTAGATTATACTCTTCCTTTACATCATAAAAGTGAGTACCATGAATGCTCCATATAAGCAAAAGATGTGAATTGGAGCAATGCATCCTTATTCAAGAGAAATTATTCATTCTTTTATAATGCAATGTATAAGAGCATAATATATTAACTAACCCATCTCTCCTCTTGAATACCATGGATGAAAAATCAAAATTTGTGGTTAGGAAACATAGTCATACCTCTACTTCTATTGATACTATCTGATGTAAACCAATCAAGATAACTCATTGTATTCTGTTCAGACTTAAGAATTTTTTGGTAATATGGAATCAAAGTGAAAATAGATGAGTCTATCAAACTAGGAAATCTGAATTAGATAAGACTTCAATTATTAGAAAGTAAATATACTTCGATTTGAATCCCAAAATTCCAATATCATCAACAATTCCAATGGTTTTGATGGAAAGGTTACCAGATCTATCAGATAAAGAACCAAGAAGATTTTTTTAGGATGCTTTGTTACGAGGGTTAGCCTTTATTTGATTTCTCATTGCTTCATTTTGTATTAATGATTCCTCAAATTGATCAACGGATGTCAATTCTTTGATTTGTTTTGCGATAATTTGTGACCTTATAAACGTCAATGCTACCCCCTTGGCCTCATATGTAAGATAAGGCAAGAAGTAATCAATTAGTGCTATTTTTGAGGTATCAAAACAATAAATGAATGATGACAAATATTCTCATAGAATATTTCTAAGAAACAATCCCAAAGGTTGAAGGGATATTGAAAAATATTGACCCAATAATGTGCAATAAACAAAGAATCCCTTAAGGGGAGGTAATAATCAAACATATATATCCAAATATTTGTGGGTACTGGAAGGGTGAGGTATGCTGAAAGCAATAGTAGGTTAGGATTTTAGATTTAGGGTTGGTAGGGGAATCCTTTTATTTGGCTTATAAAGAAAAATATAACAGGAGGGTTGTTGCGACCACGACAAATGAAAACACACTGGAAGAATCTGTTATCTTAGTCAGTAGAAAACCAAGGCATTAAATTCAAATCTAAATATAAAGGACAAGTCTAAGACTAAAATTGCAGTCGGTTTTTCCATAATTATGGGTACCATATTAATGTCGAATTCCTAAAAGATATAATCCAAAAGTTAGAGAACTTGTCATCTAACATATCTTTTTCAATGAGCCAAGTAGTGAGGTAAATTTATTTAACTAGTAACATACTTTTGACTGGCTTTAGTTTGAATGTGGGTCTTGACTTTTTATTTTAAGCTAACATCTACATAAGTGTGTTCCTTTTTATAACTTACAATAATATTGAGAGGGGGGGATGAATAAATATTGTATCAAATTTATAAATTTCCTTTCCTTTGCAACAAATTAAAGTTGTTTAGACGTTATTACTTAATCAATAGTACATGAAAAACTGAAAACACAACACAGAAAACACATTACACTAGAAATTTTACGTGGAAACCCAATGCGGAAGAAAACCATATAACATCTGTTTTTATATTCTTCTACAAGAACCAACATACAATTTACAAATTTTCAGCTTAACAAGCACCCACCTTTCACAAATGAGGACACCAATCCTCTCAGACACCAACCTGTCACAGATAATGAGGACACTAATCCTATCAGGCACCAACTTGACACAAATGAGGACACCAATCCTCTCAGGCACCAACCTATCACAAATAATGAGGACACCAATCCTCTTAGGAACCAAACCATCGCAAACAATGAGGACACCAATCCTCTCAGGAACTAACCTGTCATAGATAATGAGGACACCAATTCTCTGTGAGCTTAAACTCACCCTAGCACCACCCTACTACCCTGAATTCATTTTAAAAATATTCTTATAGAACTGGACCTTTCTCTACAAGAATTAATCTAATAGTTCCATTGAACAATTACATGTCATTTTTCTTATCTTTTCATCCACACCTAAACCGAGCAGAGAACATCCTTATTTATAGTGTTTTTTCCTCAGTTCCCCTACATGTATGTGGATACATAATAGTTACATTGTGGAAATTTTTTGACCATATCAATCTTCTTTCAGTTACACTTTGTCTAAATAAAGTATGTGGATGCATGATAGTTAGTACATTGTGGACATATTTTGACCAAATCAAAGTCCATTTAGTTATATGTGGAAATTTTTTTGTTTCAAACATTTTGACTAACTCAAATGAACCAAGTCTTTCTTGTTTTACCAAATCAATCATTGTCACAACAATTCACATTTTGGTTTACAAAGAATCTACTACACAGATAGAATAAGGGTGCAAGATATAGATCACAAGTCTTCAACCTGTCGCACTTTCCTTGCAACATACTCACCCAATCATCCCACTAGATTATGAACTCTCCTTGGTGACTCCAAATTTTCACTCATCTTGTCACAATCCATTATGTCACTCGTCTCTTTTCTCAAGGAACCTTGTGATCTTCTCACATTCGTTGCAGCACAAACATCCGTTGATTCACTCCGCAATCGCGGACAAGGGAATTTTTCGCAGTCACTTTACTTCTGAACTGCTTCACAGGTCATCCTCCTGTTTTTCACTCACTCTTGGCAGACTCAATCACCTCCTTGATTTATTTTTCATTGTTGATCCTTTCATCCTTCAATCATTCTATGCACTTTTGTTTTCACCCTTTCACGATTTCTTCTAGGATTTTTGTTTCATGTGGATCTGCAATAGTATAGTATAAAGTATCTTTCCACTCACTTCCTCTGCTTGTGTAGAAAGAATTCTTCCCCTCACTTTCTACCTATGCACCCAACTTTTCACTATACATCCTTCTGCGCACTTCCTCTTCATGTGCACCAGCTTTATTCCATACTGTTTGTGCGCCATGTTGACATCAATGAAAACATATGCTCAACAAACTCCCGCTTTTTCATTGATGGCAACTCTATTGTTGAGTTTCTCCCCCTATCAGTGTTTTCCTCTCTCCTTCACTCCCCCTTGTTGTATGTTCCTCTTTGTCACAACTCCTTCCCCTTTGGTGTATGTTCCTCTTTGTCACAACTCCTCTATTTTTATCCCCCTTTGACATCAATGGAAAAGGGATATTCCCTACTGACTGTGCACATATTGAGAGTGACTCCCCATGTATAAATGTTGTATTTCCTATTGTTAAATTTCTTGCATTTCTCCCCCAATTATTTCAACAACCTCCAACTTGTCATGAAGGTTATGCTCCTTAAGGAGGAGTGGGAAGGACTCCCAACTGTTCTCTGAGATACTCAAAGGAGCCCCTAGGTAATGGCTTGGTAAATATATTTGCGATTTTCTCTTTGGAAGGAACATATTATAGTTTAACCACCTAATCATGAACCTACTCTCTGATCAAATGATACTTGATGGGTATATGTTCAGTTTTAGAATGTTGAACATGATTTTTAGAGAGATTAATAACACTTATATTGTCACACATGATGGAAATCGGTTGATAACAAGGAACTTGAATATCCTTGAGATTGTTCTTCATCCACAATACTTGCGTACATCAATATGTTGTAGCTATATACTCTTCTTTAGCTGTAGAAAGGGAAATGGAGGTTTATTTCTTGCTAAGTCAGGATACTAAAAAACCGCCAAGGAAGAATGCACTGTTACTAGTGCTTTTTCTATCATCAATACTTCCTACCCAATATGCATCTATATAATCTCTGAGAACGAGCTCTGTGTTTTTTGGATACCACAATCCATAATCAATAGTGTCTTACAAGTACCTGAATATTACTTTGACTGCAAGAACATGAGTTTCTTTGGGATTGGACTGAAACATGCCTACCAAACCAACAACTTATTGCATTACAACTGCAAATGTTTTTGAAGATGTCTAGGATTGGACATCTCAAACTCTTGTTGCATTACAACCACACATTTTTTACTTATTAGTTCAATGTTACCTTCAGCCTTGATGTATAAGTTTTTTTCTGTTGTTCCATTTTTTAAAACCTTGCCGGTGCAGATACATGTCGAGTCTGTAATACCAAACTCTATGAAGCCTATTTTAGCCCATACAAGGCCTTCTTTAATCGATAGACATAATCCTTTTTGTCAGTTAGAAAAAACCTTCTGGTTTCTCCACATAAACTTCTTCCTCAAGGTCACCTTTCAAAAATGTTGATTTGACATCCATCTGGTAGACTTTGAATTTTTTGTAGCATGCAAAAGCCAAAAACATCTTGATAGCTTCAATTATTGCAACATGGGAAAATGTTTCTTCAAATTACATTCCTTTGACTTGA
This sequence comes from Picea engelmannii, assembly GCA_009831015.1. NCBI lineage: Eukaryota > Viridiplantae > Streptophyta > Pinopsida > Pinales > Pinaceae > Picea > Picea engelmannii. The sequence continues at coordinate 69,460 of ML798825.1, forward strand.
GCATACCCTTTGCATACCAATATGGCCTTGTTTATGACAATATGTCCATATTCATTTAACTTGTTTCTATATACCCATTTAGTGCCAATTACATTATTGTTATTTGGTCTTGGAACAAGATCTCTTGTCTTGTTTTTCTCTATTTGTTTTAGTTCTTGATTCATTGCTTTGACCCAATGGTCATCCTGACTTGCTTGTGCAAAGTTTTGGGGTTCACTCACGGATAACAATCAAAATTTGTAGATCTAGGTGTATTTACAAGTTTTCTTTTGGTTTGCACACCTACTTCCTTGTTACAAAGAATATGACTATCTGGATGATGTTTTTGAACATACCTTGATGGGGTATTTGGTTGTTATGTCTCCATTCTCTCTTCTTACTTGAAATATTCTTGTTCCTGATACGTGTGCATTCCATCTCCTCGTGGTTCATTTTTTATTGGTTCATCATAGGAATTATGATGGTGTTGGTGTCTCTCTAAATGAGATGATCACTCATCTACCTTTACATCTATACTTTCAACTATTTTGTGGAGTCTTTTGTTGTAGCACTTGTATCCTTTAATTTTGGAGTAGTATCCTAACAAGATACCTTCATAAGCTCTAGAATCAAACTTACCTAAGTTGTCTTCATTTCTTTTAATGCAAAAAATTTGAAGTGTTTTATTGATGTTGGTCTTCCATGTTGTATCTCATAAGGGGATTTATCACCATTTACTCTTATGTGCGCTTTATTGAGAAAGTTAACAACAATTTGAACAACTTCTTCCCAAAATGTTTTGGGTACTTCTTATTCATCGAGCATGGCTCTGGCCATTTCCTGAATTGTTTTGTTCATCCTCTCTACTACTCTATTCTATTGAGGGGTTCTGGCAATAAAAAATTGTCTCTTGATCCCATGCTTTTCACAATAGTTGTTGAATTCATCATATCTGAATTCTCCTCCTTTGTATGATATTATGCACTTTATTTTTAAATCCATTTCATTTTCTACCCGTACTTTGAATATTTTGAATTTTTCAAAAGCCTCAAATTTATGCTTCAACAATCCAACCCAAGTCATTCTGGTATAGTCATCAATAAAAAAAATGAAATATCATTCATGTCAAGGTGATTGAGTACTAGTGGGGCCACAAAGATCTGTATGAATCAACTCAAGAGGTCAAGTGGTGGAGTGTTCTCTTGCCTTGAATTGAACTCTTGATTGCTTTCCAAACTGACATGACTTACAAACAATAATCTAAGGTTTATAAATTTTGTGCATATCTCTCACAACATATTTTCTTCCTAGATTAACAATCTTATTAAAACTAAGATGGCCTAGTCTTTTGTGTGAAATTCACCTCTCATCAGTTTTACCAATGTAACATTTTTCTTTGCCTTCTTCTAGAACATACACATTTCTTGAAGTTTTGACTTCCTTGACAACAATATTTCCTGTATTCACATCCATTACCTTACAAAATTTTGAATGAAAGAGAACATTGTGTCCTTGGTCACACATTTGACTTGCACTCAACAAGTTATGTTTTAGACCATCTACATAAAACACATTTTGTCCTTAATTTTCTCTTTCCCTTCTTATCTTTATCTAGTACAACAATTCATTTTCCTCTAATTCTAGCTAGAGCATTGTTTCCAAAAGTAACATTACCACATTTTTATTCAGTTGGTAATTCAAACTTACTCTTGTCTCCTGTCATGTGCTTGGAGCAACGATTGTCAATACACCATCGATTTTCTTGATTTTTAACATATAGAGCATGTCCAAAATTTTCTTTGTTTTTATTTTTCTTCCTCCAAACCTTGATAAAATCTTTTTGTCTGTCTTGCTTATAGATAGGCAACATATTTCTTTTTCATTCACTTTCCTTGTCTCCAAAATTATTGCGTATGTGGAATTCAAGGTCATTCAATAGAGGAGAGAAGAAATTTTGATACATAGTCATTTGAGGTTTATTGAATCTCATTCCTACATTTATGTTAAAAATCCTACAACTCACATCCTTATGTCCAAATTTGCCACAAGAGAAACAATATCCATAGAAAAAACTTGGATGCCTTGGAATGAAAAACTTACTTGTAGAATTTTTTCTTTGTTTGCTAGCTTGATAAGATTCAGACACATGTTGCTTCATTGCTTCATATTTGTTTGCATAGTTGGGATGATCTAGTTCTGACTGCTTCTTCTTATCATATTTTTCTTTGGTGGTCTGAATGTTGTTTCCCTTGAAAGCATTTGCATAACTTGTAGGCTCCTCACTAATTTACATGTTGGTGCTTGATTCCCCTTCGACAATTTTCAGAATTTCCTTATATCCTAGACATGTATTGTCATATGGTGATCTCTGGTTGCTGAGAATGTTATCTAGAGTTTCAGATCCTTTTATGAATTTCATTTGAGTCTTGGATTTCTCTAGATCCTTTCTCAAGGAAACTATTTATGCTTCTAGTTTGTCACAAATCCCTTTTTCTTTTATCTGATCCATAAATATTTCTTCCCTTCTTTTGGCTTCTTCTAGTTGTGTTTTTAAGATGACTATAACTTTGTTGATCTCTTTTTATTTTTCTTTATAAAATTGTAATTTTTCTTTTCTTATTCTATTCTTTTTCTTGAGCCGGGATATTTCTTCCAGAGCACTAATAAGTTATCCCTCCATGTTTACTACAACTTCACACTCTTTTGTGTCTGTTTTTTCTTGATCAAATTTGTGTTGTTCGAGAGCCACGAGAAGTTTTTCATCTAGAGTTTTATCTGGATCACATTCTTCTTCTTCAATGTCCGAAGAGTTGTTGTTATCCTCTTTTGAATTAAAAATGTTCCTTTTATAAGACTTTTTCTCCCGAGGTTTATCCTTGTCTTTTGTTTCATTGGTGTTGTTTTGTTTGAAAGGAAATTTAGATGCAAAGTGACCAACTTTACCACAATGAAAGCATTTGAATTGTAACATACCTTTATATTTTCCAGAGCCCCTCTTCATTTTCCTTACAAACTTAGCTTCTTCTTCATATGAAAAATGTTCTGATGAATCGTGATCTTGAGATGTTGACGATTTGGCTGATGCCTTGAAGACTATGTCCTTTAGATCTGGTTGTTCTTTCCTAGTTCTCATCTCATAAGAAGTTAGAATTCCATGCAGCCTTTCCATAATCAGTTTATCTAGTTAATGCATTTCTTCTATAACATAAAAATTTGCATCGAGTCTCGAGGGAAGAGATCTCAGTACCTTCTAAACTATTATAGCTTCTTCAATATTCTCAACTAGCCCTTTCATAGTGTTTAAAGTCTCATCTACTCTAAGAAAGAAACACACAACATTTTCATCTTCACTCATTCTTAGGCTTTCAAATTGCATTTTGTAGGCTTGAAGTTTGTCCATCTTTACTTTCTCATCTCCTTCATAACTATTTACTAGTTTGTCCCATATTTCCTTTGCAGATTCCAACTGCATTACTTTGAATTTTTTTTTCTACAAGTCCTCCTTGGATGGAATTCATAGTTTTTTCATTACTGTAGTAGTTTTTCTTACCAGGTTCATCAGTTGGAAGAGTAGTTGGAATTTTATAACCATCTACTACAATCTGCCAAATTTCCATACCAAGAGACATCAAGTAGGTTTTCATTCTGATTTTCCAAAATGAAAAATCTGTTCCATTGAACATAGGAGGTCGGGTTGAAGAAGAAAAAGAATATTGACTTGACATACTCTCTGTGTGATCTTCCTTCCAGTTGTTAGGTTTTTTTTGAAGGTACCTACACTCTGATACCAATTTTTATAACTTATAACAATACTGAGAGGGGGGGGGGGTGGATTAGTATTGTATCATATTTCTAAATTTTCTTTCCTTTGCAACAAATCATTATTTTTTATACGTGATTACTTAATCAACAGTACATGCAGAACTAAAAAAAAATAAAAATAAAACACATTACACCAGAAATTTTACGTGGAAACCCAATGCATGAGAAAACCACAAAACATCTTTCTTTATGTTCTTCTGCAAGAACCAACTTACAATTTACAATTTTTCAACTTAACAGGAACCGACCTGTCGCAAATGAGGACACCAATACTCTTAGGCACCAGCCTGTCATAGATAATGAGAACACCAATCCTCTCAGGCACCATCCTGTCACAGATAATGAGGACACCAATCCTATCAGGCACCAACCTGACACAAATGAGGACACCAATCCTCTCAGGCACCAACCTGTCGTAGATAGTGAGGAAACCAATCCTCCCAGGAACCAACTTGTTGCAAAAAAAGAGGGCACCAATCCTCTCAGGAACCAACCCGTCACAGATAATGAGTACATCGATCCTCTATGAGCTTCAATTCACCCTAGCACCACCCTATGACCCTGAATTCAGTTTAAATATGTTCTTACAGAACTTGACCTTTCTCTACAAAAATTAATCTCATAGTTTTGTTGAACAGTTACCAGTCCTTTTTCTTCTCTTTTCATCCACACCTAAACCGAACATAGTGCGTCCTTAATTATAGTTTTTTTTCCTAAGTTTCCATTCCTGTATGTGGACGCATAACAATCACAATGTGGACAAATTTTGACCAAATCAATCTTCTTTCAGTTACACTTGTGTCTAAATAAAGTATGTGGATGCATAACAGTTACATTGTGGACATATTTTTACCAAATCAAAGTCCAATTAGTTATATGTGGACAAAATTATGTTTCAGACATTTTGACTTACTCAAACAAACCAATTCTTTCTTGTTTTACCAAATCAATCATTTTCATAGTAATTCACATTCTGGTTTACAAAGCATCTACTACACAGATATAATAAAGGCGCAAGATAGAGATCACGAGTCTTAAACCTTTCCCACTTGCCTTGCAACATAATCACCCAGTCATCCCACCATATTATGAACTCTCCCTAGTGACTCCAAATTTTCACTCGTCCCATTGCAATCTACTCTATCACTCATCGCTTTTCTCAAGGAACCCTGCGATCTTTGCACATTCGCTAGAACACAAACATCTGTTGATTCACTCTGCAATCATGGATAGGGTAATTTTTCACAGTCTACTTTACTTATGAACTATGTCGTAAGTCATCCCCCCATTTTGTGCACACTCCTGGAAGACTCAATCACTTATGTGATTTCTTTTTCACCATTGATCCTTTCATCCTTAAATCCTTCTGCGCACTTTTGTTTTCAAACTTTCACGATTTCTTATAGGAGTTTCATTTCATGTGGATCTATGATACTACAATAGAAAGAATCCTTTCGTGAACTTCCTCTTACCATGTATAAAGTATTATTCCACACACTTCCTCTTCCTGTGCACCAAACTTTGTTCCATACATCCTTCTGTGCACTTCCTCTTCCTATGAACCAACTTTGCGCCATACTTTATGTGTGCCATGTTGACATCAATGAAAACATATACTCAACATCCCTCATCTCTTTGTTCCTGACATTGCTTCAGTACCAACGAACATCCACAGCCCCGATGAATATTCCTTTGTATCATACAAGCATGGCCTCACTACCAACAAACATCCATAGCCCCAACGAGTTTACTTGTACTTCCCACACTATTAATAATGCTTTCAACTTCCCTTCTCATTTGAAATTATACTCACCCTTGATATTTGTATGTAAGAATTACATGTACAATTAGGCATATAGGAAGCATGGTGATATGAGAGTAGATTTCATGTGCTTCATTTTAACTCACAAGCCTTGCCAAGAGCCATCATGGTAGCGACTTTTTCATTAATGTGAAATGAGTGGGGCTCAAGTTAAAAGACATATAGACACTTTCTTCATTTCATAGATAATTATAGCATGTATATTATAGGCCTATATGTTCCACCAAAACTATGAATTACTATCTACAATTAAAGACTGGATAAGGATACTTTTTAGATTGTGTAGTCCATGTGTCTATGACCTTCATGTATGTATTCATTGTGTTTAACCAAATTTGGGCATTCCCCATATTCAAAATCCATGATTAATATTCATGCATAAGATAATAGGGGCACATAGGCTCAAGGGACACCGACATTCCAAGAGAATATTGAAACAATACATGTATCCTCAAAGGAAAAGTTGAATATTAAAATAAATCATAGTAATGTAGGTCAGTTGAATATAGCTTAAGTAATTGGGACCTAGCCACAATGCTTTTCAGGTACCAGTACATGTCATAAAAACCGAAATTAACCAATCAATGAATCACAGAGAATCATATCATATAAGACTTGAATTATTTGATTTTTCATTGTTTACATTACCCCCGAGAAGTGGATAATTCAATCTCTTGATGTTAGGTATAAAAATTCAAAGTAATTTCCGCAATATGAAATTTGGGGAATGATGAGTTAAAAAATGTATGTCTTTTAATTTGGTTATCTTTTCAAAATCTATTGAATTGTTCCAACGATTTACCTTTCCTCCATCAATGTAGCAAGAATGAAATCAATGGTAACTGTGAATAAGAGATTGAATCATACGAGGCGTAATCGAGCAATGTTAGCTGCTGAGAGTGACATAGGTTGAGGTATTAATCAACAATACCCTATAAAGAGATCTATTTTAAGGAAAGTCAAGGGTATTAATCATGATAAAATAGTCAATTGTATTACACAAAGCTTTAACAAAAATATATGAAAGATCATACACACAATCTATTAAGAAAAGATATTCAATGGTTAAGTGAATCAAGCAGATGATCATAACAGTATTGATGAGCGAAATTTTCATTTGTATCTGGCGGATCATGGTATCACATTTCATCAACATTTTTTCAAGTCAAGCCACATAATACGCTTCCACTGGCATGCCAATTTACTATTGCAAACAATTTTCCCATCAAGATTTCAATTTCAAAAATTCTTTTGACTTGGTTTGACCAAAATCTTGGTTTATTCTTGCCATAAAATATGATAAGAAACCTAAGAGATTTAAATGGTTCAATTTGTTGATGGTTAAGATGGGGTAGGTCAAAAATAAATCATAATGGACTACAATAAACTATAAACACTAATACATCCAAGGACAATCAAATATCAAAATCAGAATAAACCAATGAGCTTGGATTTCTAATCAGTTGTTACGAAAGTATGACCGATTAGTTCCCAAAATATTATCAAATAATCTGATCAGACGAGTTTAAATTAACACTTCCCTATGATGTCCATACATTTCGAGTCTCTAAGGAGATAAAATTTCACGGTTGTTGGTTTCTCTAAACCATTTTCCAACTTGCATGGCAAAAGGGAATTCAATGTTAAGCTAGTTAATAGTCAAATATTTTTTTTTTCAAAGAGTGGACGCTGCTAAGCTCCTCTACACTTAGACTATACTGGGAGAAAATGAACTTATGAAAAAGTGTAGTGTCGGTGCAATTATTCAAGTTATGACCAAATATCGCAGCCTTATTATACCTGCCGATAGGCATGGTATATAGCATTGAGTTAGTGTTGACTAACTATTAATCAATGGTTGACCATAAAATATGTATCCATTTTATCAAAGTTTTACCAAAGTTTTGATAAATAATATTTTTAGTAAAATTTTAAATGTGATTTATCTCATCTCTTATTGGCCAAAGACTTTAAAGTCTTATTGCAGCCTTCACTCCTTCCAATGCAATTGTAATGTTATTTGTTATATTGTAGACTTTTATGGATAAAAGTGGATACATTCAATAATATTAAAATAATATTAAATATCTCTTTTTATGTTTTTAGCTCCTTACATTTCATTGTCCATCTATCAAAGCAAAGGAACATGGAGTGTAATATTCACTT
>ML798825.1:85547-99505 GCA_009831015.1 Picea engelmannii
TACTTAATGACATGTGTTTTACTTGTAATGTAATATATTATATTATGTTATGTTGAAACATGCTATTTTCTTGTGTCATGATCTCATGTAGATGGTTTTCATTGAAATAAATCCATGAAGATGATATAAAGTATTGGAAGAGATAAATTCCTTGTCTAATGTGTGAAATGCAAAAGTATATACCTCCTACATTTTTCAATGCACAATAACACTACCTCATACACCAAGTTGAGGAGATTGAAATTTGTGGACCTGTTCACACAAGGTCAATGTGGATGGTGTTGAGGCACTTGAAATCTTTGAAGGCGTTGGTTAGACAAAGAGCACATCCTGAGGGTTCTATGGTGGAGGGATATATGGTATATCAATCCATGGCATATATTAGTCAGTTTCTTCCTAAATTAGCAGTGCCAACTATGCATGCAGTGGATCACATTTGGGATGTGAACTCCATCAAAAAATTTGAAGATCAGGAGCATCTGTTGGGGAAAGGTAGAATGAAAAAAATGAGAGGTAATATATTAATAATTGTGAAAATTTATATTAATAATACATATAAAGTTTCGTTTTTTGTGTATATGATCATACTCATTAATATATTAATACAATTTATTTCATAAATTATAAATATTTATAATTACCCGTATATTGTACATTATAACTAATATTTAATATTGGTGAATTATGTTTTTTTTTGTTCAGTTGCTCAAGAGTGGGATGCACTGCATTTATACATTGCAAATAATATTGACTGGATGAATGTATGGATTGAAATATGTAAATAACGTAATGGAGGTAGGTTATCATGGAAAAGACTGTCTGAATTGGTTAGAGAAGCTCGTCGTAATGGAGATGCCAATGTTACAAATAGGGAAATTGATCTAGCATATGGTTTGAAAGATGGATAGGTAAGCAAATTCACCCATTTTATTCAGTTATTTTATATTATATTAATGTGATTACACGTGTATTGTATTTTTCAGATACTTTCGAAGTTATATAAATATATGTTAATTTATTAATTGACAATGCGTCTTTTACATATCTGACATATTGCAGTTGAAACACCACAAGGCTATGTGGTGCAATGGTCGTAAATTTCGCATCAAACAATTGGATGAAACCAAGAAAACTTCTGATAGTGGGATAACTGGAGTATTCCAGGTTACTAATGTTTCCTCTAGGAGTGGCATACATCCTCGAGAATATGAAAATAGATACTATGGGTATTTAAATGATATACTTGAATGTGACTTTAATTCCTTCAAATTAGTTTTGTTCGATGTCAAATGGTATAGGTTACGAATGCATGAACGTGATGAGAAAAGAACTATTATTCAACATGCCAATGGATTTCTAATGATTAAAACAACGGTGTTTGAAAGAGGACATGATCGCTATGTTTTTCCAAGCCAATGTGAACAGGTATTTTACTCAAATGTTCCAGGTGAAAGGGATTGGTCATTTGTTGTTAGAAATGATCCAAGAGGAAGTCCAATTAAGTATACTCATTTACAGGAAGAAGATGATATTGAATATCAAGAATATTATTCGACAGATCAGACAGAGCCGGAAGATCATGGAGGGTCGATAGATGAAGAAGACGAAGAAGATCATGATCCAGGTGTAGGAGACAATATTGCAATTCTTGATGATGATGTCGATGAAAATATGCTCGAAAATGACATTGATGACGATGATGATATCATCAATCCTTTCAACATCGTCTCAGAACCGGATGTTGATAAAGATGTCGAGTTCGATGAAGAAGATCAAGATAGAGAATAAGGATGATTTCATAGATGTTGAGGTTGGATTAGGTACGTGACTGTATAATATTTTAATTTGTATGAATTATTCTCTTAAAATAATTTACTTTTAATGTCATGGGTTGATTACATGTTTTTAAGTTTTATGCGACGTTTTTGTATCCTAGGTTACATGTTGTTTAATTATTATTTGAAACCTGAAAATAGTTGCCAATATACTAAAGTACGTGGTAGACTAAAAATATCATTTAGAAACACATAATTTCATGTACCTTCATTAATTTTTGTTTTTGTAGTTTCTATGAATGAATCTTAATAGGACATTGCTTTCGTTTATTTTCTATTTTATAGATTGGGTTTTGGGGATCAATTGAGAGTGATGTGAGGGGGAGGGGAGGGGCGATGTAAGCTTCCACCTTCACGTGGTTGGCCTTTTTCAGTAGAGGATAAATTATTCTTGAAACCAAGAGAAGCTCTTTCATTTTTATACCATCATGATCGTATAATATTTCATCAATATTGTTACCTATTTGAATATTCTTAGAATTGAGATTCGTTACATAGTCGTTGAAAAAAGACAAAACACTTATGTAGCAGATATTTTTCATATGTTCTAGTAGATATGTTAATGATTCCAAGTTTCATATTTGTATTTGAATGAAGGTCCAGCTAGCTTGAAAAGTTTCAATTTGAGATTTCAAGTAGATAAACCAAATATGAAATGAATCCAAGCATCATTTGATATCGTCGCAAGAGAGACGAATGTAAATAATCTTGCGACGAATTTTCTATACTATCTACGAAAAAAGTTTGTTGATAGTATAGCTAATTCGTCACAAGAATATTGTGTCTAATTTGAATGGTGTTACATGGTTTTCAAGGAGTGTAGGGATTATATTATGGTGAAATGTAGTGTAGTCTATAAGAATAATCTCTATGCCAAACCTCAAAATGGATAGTACCATATCTTGTTCATAAGACAAATATTCTTGGTATGTTTCCTTTATGGATATGGTGGCTCAAGCCCTTAGTACACATGATGCCTTACAATGAAATATAACAATTTTACTATTGAATGATAGTGTTATGTCACCCATGGTTAAGGAAAGAACTTAAGGTTCTTAGGTCCTATTTGAATCTTCTTAGAATTGAGATTCATTACATAGTCGTTGAAAAAAGACAAAAGACTTATGTAGCGGATATTAATTTGGTCTTTGTGTGGGATATTTTATGCCATTAGTATGTTTTGTACAAAAAAAATGGATATTTGGGACTACACCATGGTCAAGGAACGAGGAACGAGGAATGAGGAACAAAAATTGTACAAGGACTAGACACCGACAACATGGACCTGTGAATGGGGCCAATGTTGAATTTTTTTGAAACAGTTTCTATATGCACTGAAATTTGTCATGGATAGACTATTGGCATGCCTTAAAAATATGGGAGGGTGTCTTGACTCAAATTTTAGTGACATTCCCACTTTATTCCTTCATCAATTCATCATGTAAACCATAAACCCTAATTTTCTTTCAAAGTACCCAATTTGGTTGACGCAAGTTTTAGGTTTTCGTCAATATTTCTTCATTTTTATTTCAGGTTCTACATTAATGTATATACAATGTATCTGCATCATAGTTGTGATGAAAAATACCTCTATTTTGTTGATTGCTTAATCAACACCATCAAGATATTAGAGGCAGGCAACAGTGACATGTGAATGTGGCCAACGTTGAAATGCTTTAAAATTGTATCTGTATGCATTGAAATTTGACCTGGATAGACTATTCACATGCCTTAATGATATTGGATGGTTTCTGGACTCAAATTTGACTCACACACCCACTTTCTTCCATCATCAATTCATCATGGAAACCATAAGCCCTATTTTTTATATGTTCTAGTAGATATGTTAATGATTCCAAGTTTCATATTTGTATTTGACTGAAGGTCCAAATAGCTTGCAAAGTATCAATTTGAGATTTCAAGTTGATAAACCAAATATGAAATGAATCCAAGCATCATTTGATATCGTCGCAAGAGAGACAAATATAAATAATCTTACGACGAATTTGCTATACTATCGACGAAAAAAGTTCGTTGATAGTATAGCTAATTCGTCGCAAGCATATTGTGTATAATTTGAATGGAATTACATGGTATGTGTCTAATTTGTATGGCATTACAAATATTCTTGGTATGTTTCCTTTGTGGATATGGTGGCTCAAGCCCTCAGTACACATGATGCCTTACAATGAAATGTAACAATTTTACTATTGAATGATAGTGTTATGTCACCCATGGTTAAGGAAATAAATTAAGGTTCTTCAGTCCTATTTGAATCTTCTTAGAATTGAGATTCGTTACATAGTCGTTGAAAAAAGACAAAAGACTTATGTAGCGGATATTAATTTGGTCTTTGTGTGGGACATTTTATGACATTAGTATGTTTTGTACAAAAATCATGGATCTTGGGGACTAAAGCATGGTCTAGGAATGAGGAACTAGGAACAAGGAACGAGGAACAAGGAATGAGGAAAAAAAATTGTACAAGGACTAGACACCAACAACAGGGACCTCCGAATGGGGCCAACGTTGATTTTTTTTGAAACAGTTTCTATATGCAATGAAATTTGTCAATGATAGACTAGTGGCATGCCTTAATAATATGGGAGGGTTTCTGGACTCAAATTTGAGTGACACACCCACTTTATTCCTTCATCAATTCATCATGTAAACCATAAACCCTAATTTTCTTTCAAAGTGGCCCATTTGGTTGATGCAAGTTTTAGGCATTCTTCAGTTTTTATTCATTTTTCTTTCAAGTTCTACATTAATGTATATTAAATGTATTTGCATCATATTTTTGATGAAAAATCCCTCTATTTATTTGATTGCTTAATCAACACCATCAAGATACTAGAGGCGGGCAACAGTGACATGTGAATGTGGCCAATGTTGAAATGTTTTCAAATTGTATCTATATGCATTGAAATTTGACCTGGATAGACTATTCACATGCATTAACGATATGGGATGGTTTCTGGACTCAAATTTGTTTGACACACCCACTTTCTTCCATCATCAATTCATCATGGAAACCATAAGCCCTATTTTTATATGTTCTAGTAGATATGTTAATGATTCCAAGTTTCATATTTGTATTTGACTGAAGGTCCATCTAGCTTGAAAAGTATCAATTTGAGATTTAAAGTTGATAAACCAAATATGAAATGAATCTAAGCATCATTTGATATCGTCGCAAGAGAGACGAATGTAAATAATCTTGCGACGAATTTTCTATAATATCGACGAAAAAAGTTCGTCGATAGTATAGCTAATTCGTCACAAGAATGTTGTGTCTAATTTGAATGGTGTTACAAGGTTTTCAAGGAGTGTAGGGATTATATTATGGTGCAATGTAGTGTAGTCTATAAGAACAATATCTATGCCAAACCTCAAAATGGATAGTACCATATCTTGTTCATAAGACAAATATTCTTGGTATGTTTCCTTTGTGGATATAGTGGCTCAAGCCCTCAGTACACATGATGCCTTACAATGAAATGTAACAATTTTACTATTGAATGATAGTGTTATGTCACCCATGGTTAAGGAAATAACTTAAGGTTATTAGGTCCTATTTGAATCTTCTTAGAATTGATATTCGTTACATAGTCATTGAAAAAAGACAAAAGACTTATGTAGCGGATATTAATTTGGTCTTTGTGTGGGACATTTTATGCCATTAGTATGTTTTGTACAAAAATAATGGATCTTGTGGACTACACCATGGTCAAGGAATGAGGAACGAGGAACAAGGAAATAGGAATGAGGAACGAGGAATGAGGAACAAGGAATGAGGAACAAAAATTGTACAAGGACCAGACATCGACAACAGGGACCTGTGAATGGGGCCAACATTGATTTTTTTTTAAACATTTTCTGTATGCACTAAAATTTGTCATGGATAGACTATTGGCATGCCTTAATTATATGGGAGGGTTTCTAGACTCAAATTTGAGTGACACACCCACTTTATTCCTTCATCAATTCATCATGTAAACCATAAACCCTAATTTTCTTTCAAAGTACCCAATTTGGTTGACGCAAGTTTTAGGCTTTCGTCAGTCTTTCTTCATTTTTATTTCAGGTTCTACATTAATGTATATACAATGTATTTGTGTCATAGTTGTGATGAAAAATCCCTCTATTTCTTTGATTTCTTAATCAACACCATCAAGATACTAGAGGCAGGCAACCATGACATGTGAATGTGGCCAACTTTGAAATGTTTTCAAACTGTATCTGTATGCATTGAAATTTGACCTGGATAGACTATTCACATGCCTTAACGATATGGGAGGTTTTGTGGACTCAAATTTTACTAACACACCCACTTTCTTCCATTATCAATTCATCATGGAAACCATAAGTCCTATTTTTCATATGTTCTAGTAGATATGTTAATGATTCCAAGTTTCATATTTGTATTTGACTGAAGGTCCATCTAGCTTGAAAAGTATCAATTTGATATTTCAAGTTGATAAAACAAATATTAAATGAACCCAATCATCATTTTATATCATCGCAAGAGAGACGAATGCAAATAATCTTGTGACGAATTTGCTATACTATCGCGAAAAAAGTTCGTCGATAGTATAACTAATTCGTCGCAAGAATATGGTGTCTAATTTGAATGGTGTTACATGATTTGCAAGGAGTGTAGTTCTTATATTATGGTGTAATTTAATTTATTCTATAATAACAATCTCTATGCCAAACCTCAAAATGGATAGTACCATATCTTGTTCATAAGACAAATATTCTTGGTATGTTTCCTTTGTGGATATGGTGGCTCATGCCCTCAGTAGACATGATGCCTTACAATGAAATGTAACAATTTTACTATTGAATGATAGTGTTATGTTACCCATGGTTAAGGAAATAAATTAACGTTCTTAGGTCCTATTTGAATCTTCTTAGAATTGAGATTCGTTACATAGTCGTTGAAAAAAGACAAAAGACTTATGTAGCGGATATTAATTTGGTCTTTGTGTGGGACATTTTATGCCATTAGTATGTTTTGTACAAAAATAATGGATATTTGGGAATAAAACATGGTCAAGGAACAAGGAACAAGGAACGATGAATGAAAATTGTACGAGGACTAGACAACGACAACAAGGACCTGCGAATGGGGCCAACGTTGAAAGTTTTTCAAACAGTTTCTGTATGCACTGAAATTTGTCATGGATAGAATATTGGCATGCCTTAATGACATGGGAGGGTTTCTGGACTCAAATTTGAGTGACACACCCACTTTCTTCCTTCATCAACTCATCATGTAAACCATAAACCCTAATTTTATTTCAAAGTACCCAATTTGGTTGACACAAGTTTTAGGATTTCGTCAGTCTTTCTTCATTTTTCTTTCAGGTTATACATTAATGTATATACAATGTATCTGTGTCATAGTTGTGATGAAAAATCCCTCTATTTCATTGATTGCTTAATCAACACCATCAAGATACTAGAGGCGGACAACAATGACATGTGAATGGGGCAAACATTGAAATGTTTTCAAACTGTATCTGTATGCATTGAAATTTGGCCTGGATAGACTATTCGCATTCTTGAACGATATGGGAGGGTTTCTAGACTCAAATTTGATTGACACACCCATTTTATTCCATCATAAATTCATCATGGAAACCATAAACCCTATTTTTCATATGTTTTAGTAGATATGCTAATGATTCCAAGTTTCATATTTGTATTTGACTGAAGGTCCAACTAGCTTGAAAAGTATCAATTTGAGATTTCAAGTTGATAAACCAAATATGAAATGAATCCAAGCATCATTTGATATCTTCGCAAGAGAGACAAATGTAAATAATATTGCGGCGAAGAATTTTCTAAACTATCGACGAAAAAAGTTTGTCGATAGTATAGCTAATTCATCGCAAGAATATTGTGTCTAATTTGAATAGTGTTACATGGTTTGAAAGGAGTGTAGGGATTATATTATGGTTCAATGTAGTGTCGTCTATAAGAACAATCTCTATGCCAATCCTCAAAATGGATAGTACAATATCTTGTTCATAAGACAAATATCTTGGTATGTTTCCTTTGTGGATATGGTCGTTGAATCCCTCAGTACACATGATGCTTTACAATGAAATGTAACAATTTTACTATTGAGTGATAGTGTTATGTCACCCATGGTTAAGTAAATAACTTAAGGTTCTTAGGTCCTATTTGAATCTTCTTAGAATTGAGATTCGTTACATAGTCGTTGAAAAAAGACAAAAGACTTATGTAGCGGATATTAATTTGTTCTTTGTGTGGGACATTTTATGCCATTAGTATGTTTTGTACAAAAATAATGGATCTTGGGGACTAAACCATGGTCAAGGAACGAGGGACAAAGAACATGGAACGAGGAACGAGGAACAAGGAACGAGGAACGATGAACGAGGAACGAGGAATGAGGAACAAAAATTGTACAAGGACTAGACACCGGCAATAGGGACCTGCGAATGGGGCCAACGTTGAATTTTTTTGAAACAGTTTCTGTATGCAATGCAATTTGTCATGGATAGACTATTGGAATTCCTTAAAAATATGGGAGGGTTTGTGGACTCAAATTTGAGTGACACACCCACTTTATTCCTTCACCAATTCATCATGTAAACCATAAACCCTAATTTTCTTTCAAAGTACCCAATTTGGTTGACGCAAGTTTTAGGCTTTCGTCAATCTTTCTTCATTTTTCTTTAAGGTTCTGCATTAATGTATATACAATGTATCTGTGTCATTTTTGTGATGAAAAATCCCTCTATTTCTTTGATTTCTTAATCAACACCATCAACATACTAGAGGCGGGAAACAATGACATGTGAATGTGGCCAACATTGAAATGTGTTCAAACTGTATCTATATGCATTGAAATTTGACCTGGATAGACTATTCACATGCCTTAACGATATGGGAGGGTTTCTGGACTCAAATTTTATTGACACACCCAATTTATTCCATCATCAATTCATCATGGAAACCATAAGCCCTATTTTTCATATGTTCTAGTAGATATGTTAATGATTCCAAGTTTCATATTTGTATTTGACTGAAGGTCCATCTAGCTTGCAAAGTATCAATTTGATATTTCAAGTTGATAAAAAAAATATGAAATGAATCCAAGCATCATTTGATATCGTCGCAAGACAGACGAATGTAAATAATCTTGCAACAAATTTGCTATACTATCGACGAAAAAAGTTCATCGATAGTATAGCTAATTCGTCACAAGAATATTGTGTCTAATTTGAATGGTGTTACATGGTTTTCAAGGAGTGTAGGGATTATATTATGGTTCAATGTAGTGTAGTATATAAGAACAATGTCTATGCCAAACCTCAAAATGGATAGTACCATATCTTGTTGATAAGACAAATATTCTTGGTATGTTTCCTTTGTGGATATGGTGGCTCAAGCCCTCAGTACACATGATTCCTTACAATTAAATGTAACAATTTTACTATTGAATGATAGTTTTATGTCACCCATGGTTAAGGAAAGAACTTAAGGTTCTTAGGTCCTATTTGAATCTTCTTAGAATTGAGATTCGTTACATAGTCGTTGAAAAAAGACAAAAGACTTATGTAGCGGATATTAATTTGGTCTTTGTGTGGGACATTTTATGCCATTAGTATGTTTTGTACAAAAATAATGGATCTTTGGGAATACACCATGGTCAAGGAACGAGGAATGAGGAACGGAAAATTGTACGAGGACTAGACAACGACAACAAGGACCTGGGAATGGGGCCAAAGTTGAAAATTTTTCAAACAGTTTCTGTATGCATTGAAATTTGTCATGGATAGACTATTGGCATGTCTTAATGATATGGGAGTGTTTCTAGACTCAAATTTGAGTGACACACCCACTTTATTCCTTCATCAATTCACCATGTAAACGATAAACCCTAATTTTCTTTCAAAGTACCCAATTTGGTTGACACAAGTTTTAGGCTTTCGTCAGTATTTCTTCATTTTTCTTTCAGGTTATACATTAATGTATATACAATGTATTTGTGCCATAGTTGTGATGAAAAATCCCTCTATTGTGTTTCTTTCTTAATCAACACCATCAAGATACTAGAGGCGGGCAACACTGACATGTGAATGGGGCCAACATTGAAATTTTTTCAAACTGTATCTGTATGCATTGAAATTTGACCTAGATAGACACTTCACATTCCTTAACGATATGGGAGGCTTTCTGGACTCAAATTTGACTGACACACCCACTTTCTTCCATCATCAACTCATCATGGAAACCATAAACCCTATTTTTCATATGTTCTAGCAAATATGTTAATGATTCCAAGTTTCATATTTGTATTTGACTAAAGGTCCAACTAGCTTGCAAAGTATCAATTTGAGATTTCAAGTTGATAAACCAAATATGAAATGAATCCAAGCATCATTTGATATCTTCACAAGAGAGACAAATGTAAATAATCTTGCGACGAATTTGCTAAACTATCGACGAAAAAAGTTTGTCGATAGTATAGCTAATTTGTCGCAAGAATATTATGTCTAATTTGAATGGTGTTACATGGTTTGCAAGGAGTGTAGGGTTTATATTATGGTTCAATGTAGTGTAGTCTATAAGAACAATCTCTATGCCAAACCTCAAAATGTATAATACCATATCTTGTTCATAAGAGAAATATTCTTGGTATGTTTCCTTTGTGGATATGGTGGCTGAATCCCTCAGTACACATGATGCCTTACAGTGAAATGTAACAATTTTACTATTGAGTGATAGTGTTATGTCACCCATGTTTAAGTAAATAACTTAAGGTTCTTAGGTCCTATTTGAATCTTCTTAGAATTGAGATTCATTACATAGTCGTTGAAAAAAGACAAAAGACTTATGTAGCGGGTATTAATTTGTTCTTTGTGTGGGAAATTTTATGCCATTAGTATGTTTTGTACAAAAATTATGGATCTTTGGAACTACACCATGGTCGAGGAATGAGGAATGAAAATTGTACAAGGACTAGACACCGACAACAGGGACATGTGAATGGGGCCAACGTTGAATTTTTTTGAAACAGTTTCTGTATGCACTGAAATTTTTCATGGATAGACTATTGGCATGAATTAACAATATGGGAGGGTTTCTGGACTCAAATTTGAGTGACACACCCACTTTCTTCCTTCATCAATTCATCATGTAAAGCATAAACCCTAATTTTCTTTCAAAGTACCCAATTTGGTTGACGCAAGTTTTAGGCTTTTGTCAGTCTTTCTTTATTTTTATTTTAGGTTCTACACTAATGTATCTACACCATAGTTGTGATGAAAAATCCCTCTATTTCGTTGATTTCTTAATCAACACCATCAAGATACTAGAGGCGGGAAATAATGACATGCGAATGTGGCCAACGTTGAAATGTTTTCAAACTGTATCTGTATGCATTGAAATTTGACCTGGATAGAATATTCACATGCCTTAATGATATGGGAGGGTTTCTGGACTCAAATTTGACTGACACACCCACTTTCTTCCATCATCAATTCATCATGGAAACCATAAGCCCTATTTTTCATATGTTCTAGTAGATATGTTAATGATTCCAGCTAGCTTGCAAAGTATCAATTTGATATTTCAAGTTGATAAACTAAATATTAAATGAATCCAAGCATCATTTGATATCGTCGCAAGAGAGATGAATGTAAATAATATTGCGACGAATTTGCTAAACTATTGACGAAAAACGTTCGTCGATGGTATATCTAATTCATCGCAAGAATATTGTGTCTAATTTGAATGGTGTTACATGGTTTTCAAGGAGTGTAGGGCTTATATTATGGTGCAATGTAGTGTAGTCTATAAGAACAATCTCTATGCAAAACCTCAAAATGGATAGTACCATATCTTGTTCATAAGACAAATATTCTTGGTATGTTTCCTTTGTGGATATGGTGGCTCAAGCCCTCAATACACATGATGCCTTACAATGAAATGTAATAATTTTACTATTGAATGATAGTGTTATGTCACCCATGGTTAAGGAAATAAATTAATGTTCTTAGGTCCTATTTGAATCTTCTTAGAATTGAGATTCGTTACATAGTTGTTGAAAAAAGACAAAAGACTTATGTAGCGGATATTAATTTGATCTTTGTGTGGGACATTTTATGCCATTAGTATGTTTTGTACAAAAATAATGGATCTTTGGGAATACACCATGGTTAAGGAACGAGGAATGAGGAACGAAAATTGTATGAGGACTAGACACCGGCAATAGGGACCTACGAATGGGGCCAACGTTGAAATTTTTTCAAACAGTTTCTGTATGCACTGAAATTTTTCATGGATGGACTATTGGCATGCCTTAATGATATGGGAGGGTTTCTGTACAATTCATCATGTAAACCATAAAACCTAATTTTATTTCAAAGTACCCAATTTGGTTGACGCAAGTTTTAGGATTTCATCAGTCTTTCTTCATTTTTCTTTCAGGTTCTACATTAATGTATATACAATGCATCTGCGTCATAGTTGTGATGAAAAATCCCTCTATTTCGTTGCTTTCTTAATCAACACCATCAAGATACTAGAGGCGGGCAACAATGCGATGTGAATGGGGCCAACATTGAAATGTTTTCAAACTATATCTGTATGCATTGAAATTTGACCTGGATAGACTATTCACATGCCTTAACGATATGGGAGGGTTTCTGGACTCAAATTTGACTCACACACCCACTTGTTTCCATCATCAATTCATCATGGAAACCATAAACCCTATTTTTCATATGTTCTAGTAGATATATTAATGATTCCAAGTTTCATATTTGTATTTGACTAAAGGTCCAACTAGCTTGCAAAGTATTAATTTGAGATTTCAAGTTGATAAACCAAATATGAAATGAATCCAAGTATCATTTGATATCTTCGCAAGAGAGACAAATGTAAATAATCTTGCAACGAATTTGCTATACTATCGATGAAAAAAGTTCGTCGATAGTATAGCTAGTTCGTTGCAAGAATATTGTGTCTAATTTGAATGGCGTTACATGGTTTTCAAGGAGTGTAGGGATTATATTATGGTTCAATGTAGTGTATTCTATAAGAACAATCTCTATGCCAAACCTCAAAATGGATAGTACCATATCTTGTTGATAAGACAAATATTCTTGGTATGTTTCCTTTATGGATATGGTGGCTTAAGCCCTCAGTACACATGATGCCTTACACTGAAATGTAACAATTTTAATATTGAATAATAGTGTTATGTCACCCATTGTTAAGGAAATAACTTAAGGTACTTAGGTCCTATTTGAATCTTCTTAGAATTGAGATTTGTTACATAGTCGTTGAAAAAAGACAAAAGACTTATGTAGCGGATATTAATTTGGTCTTTGTGTGGGACATTTTATGCCATTAGTATGTTTTGTACAAAAATAATGGATCTTGGGGACTACACCATGATCAAGGAGTGAGGAACGAGGAACGAGGAACAAAAATTGTACAAGGACTAGACATCGACAATAGGGACCTACGAATGGGGCCAACGTTGAACTTTTTTCAAATAGTTTATGTATGCACTAACATTTGTCATGGACAAACTATTGGCATGCCTTAATGATATGGGAGGGTTTCTGGACTCAAATTTGAGTGACACACCCACTTTATTCCTTCATCAATTCATCATGTAAACCATAAACCCTAATTTTCTTTCAAAGTACGCAATTTGGTTGACACAAGTTTTAGGCTTTCGTCAGTCTTTCTTTATTTTTCTTTCAGGTTCTACATTAATGTATATACAATGTATCTGCATCATAGTTGTTATGAAAAATCCCTCTATTTCGTTGATTGCTTAATCAACATCATCAAGATACTAGAGGCGGGCAAAAATGACATGTGAATGGGGCCAACGTTGAAATGTTTTGACCTGGATAGACTATTTGCATGCCTTATTGATATGGGAGGGTTTCTGGACTCAAATTTTTCTGACACACCCACGTTTTTCCATCATCAATTCATCATGGAAACCATAAACCCTATTTTTCATATGTTCTAGTAGATATGTTAATGATTCCAAGTTTCATATTTGTATTTGACTGAAGGTCCAACTAGCTTGCAAAGTATCAATTTGAGATTTCAAGT